>MU751304.1:7898-56059 GCA_026770625.1 Nicotiana glauca
GGCTACACAACAGATCACAATAGGAAATGAACCACTTAACAGTTCACCTACTATCCAGCAGACTCCTTCGTCACTACCAAGACATATAATAACATCTCATCACATGAATACCAAACCGCCATTCCGGCTAATAGCAACAATACCGAACATATAAGTTCAAAATACTTGCTCACACGATCAGTACCTCAGTGCTCAAGACATAGGCAAGATCCGGCCTCAAGTCCTCCAGACTGGCCCAACATCAAACTCACGGGATCACATCTCGCCCCTCGATTGGAGAAATCACAAGCCATCAGGGCACTAATAATACCAAGCGCTCATGTGCGCATACAGATGTGTGGAAGGAATTTCAAGAGTTACACCTCAAGCTGAATTAAGTACGCACGATACGAATTCCAAGAAATTAAAGTTTTCCTAAAGGTTCTGCAGCCTCTCGAGGATAAATATAGACGTCTCCGTACCAATACGCGAGACTCTACTAACCAGCTCATGACTCATGAGGCCTAGTAACCTAGGCTCTGATACCAACTTGTCACGGCCCCAAATCCCGGTCGTGATGGCGCCCAACACAACTGCTAGGCAAGCCCAACCATTTTCACTTTAAACCCGAGCATGAAGCTCAAAACCAATTATTTGAATATCATTAATAGCAATAAAGCTTAAAGTATAAACTGATAGATAGAAATAAGATGAATATCACGATAATACGGAATAAACTCCCAAAGACTTAGGGGTCATGAGTCTAGAGCCTCTAACGATACAGTGTAATAAGACTCCAATAATACATAGTTTCAAAATTGCGGAAAGATAATAAAAGGGATAGGGGAGGAGTCGGGTCCTGCGGACGTCAGGCAACTACCTCGACAACTCAGAAAATGCTCTGAAGATAGCAAAAGCTCAACTAAACTCCCGAGGTAGCTGGATCTGTACACATGGTGCAGGGAGTAAACTGAGTACTTCCAACTCAGTGGTAATAGACATATATAATGACCGATAGTAAGATATCTCGAAAATACAATAATGTGAAGCTAAAACCAGTACTCCTACACATTTAACAGTGTAATAACAACAAGTAGGGACAGATAAAATAGATAGATATCAATGCATGGATGCAATGCAAATACACATGACCGCTGCGGCGTACAGCCCGATCCATTTGGGTACTCGTGCTCACTGTGGGGGTTCAGACTCCGGAGGGGCTCCTACAGCCAAAGCGCAATATCGTCATAACATTCGCTGCGGCGTACAGCCCGATCCACAATCAATCCAATTATATGCATGCAAGCCACACGGGCACAGTCAAACTTACCAATTTCAGTTCCAATTAAATGACATTATAAATTAAGTGGTTAAAACCTTAGAATTTACTAGCCATTTCAAAACAGTGTTTAACTCAGGACTGATATAATGAAAACATGCTAAACATCATGGAAACAGTGATAATAATCCCTCCGGGTTCCAAATAATCGGCATACAGCCCAAATATAACCATAACCATCCAAGTAGCAGGTTTGTCAACTAATTTCTAGCTAATAACACAGTACGAGCATCATTCGGTAGGACTAAGCCATAGTCCCCAATCACAATCGACCCCGCACTCACCATAGAGTGCGTGTCTCGCCTCAATATAGTGTCACAGTGTGATATACCGGGGTTTCAAACCCTCAGGTCATCATCTACATCTATTACTCACCTCAAGCCGGCCACAAAACTAGTCCGCTATGCCTTTTCCTCTCGAATACGCCTCCTTGGATGTTGAATCTAGTCAAAACCACAACGAATACATTGCAATAGGCTAATGGAACATAACCCAATTGAAAGAACTCGAAAAACACCCAAAAACACGAAGTTGGCAAAACCCGAGCCCCGGTCCCACTTCTCAAAAAATTACAAAACTCACATCACCGGAATTTTCGTCTCGCCACAAGTCCGTACATATAAAATACACAAGAATCAGAGTCCATTTGGCCCCTCAAATCATCAATTCAAACCTTCTTAGGTTTCAAGCCCTAACCTCCATTTTTACCCTTTAATTCCTTGAAATTCTGTGATTAATTCATGCTTTTACACCATAATAACATAATCCGAGTCCAAATATTCATACCCTGATGATATCCCTTCGAATCCTCTTCAAAATCGCCCAAAAATCGCCTCTTCCCGAAGTCTCAAATGTTTTCTTAACTTCTGAAATTCGCGAACACTGTTCACTATAACACCAGGCCTTTTTCCGCTTCTGCGGTCCTTTAACCGCACCTGCGGTACCGCTTTTGCGATATATTGACCGCTTATGCGGTATAACTTAAAACCATCGGGGACCGCTTATGCGATCCAAACATCCGCTTATGTGGTTTCCTCCAACCGCTTCTGCAGTCTTCAATCCGCTTACGCGACCCCGCTTACGCGCTCAACCTTCCGCTTATGCAGAAATCCCCTGGGCCACTAAAGATCGCTTCTGCGACTTTCCCCACCGCATCTGCAGAACCGCTTCTGCGGCTCCTTTTCCGTAGATGCGGAAATACCAGAAGCCATAAAAAAACCAGACCTGCAACATGCTTCAAAATTCTCGTTTAACCACCCGAAATCACACCGAGGCCCCCCGAGACCTCAACCAAAAACACCAACACATCCAACAACCTTATTCAAACTTGTTCCAATCATCAAAACACTATTGTTAACATCTAAATCATCAAATTTCACAAAATCAAAGCCTAAGTTCTTCAAGAACTTCCGAAATGCACTTTCGATCAAAAACCCGACCAAACGATGTCCAAATGACCTGAAAATTTGGAGACATATCCAAAATCACCTAATGAAGCTACTGCAACTCTCGGAATTCCATTCCGACCCTCGGATAAAAATCTCACCTATCAACCGGAATTCGCCAAAATTTAAACTTTGCCAATTCAAGCCTAATTCTACACCGGACCTCCAAATTCAATTTTGATCGCACTCCTAAGTCACAAATCATCCCCCCGAAGCTAACCAAACCACCGGAATTCACATCCGAGCCCTCTAACCACATAGTCAACTTCCGGTTGACTTTTCTAAAATAAGCTTTCTTCTAAGAGGCTAAGTGTCTCATTTCCAACTAAAACCAATTCAATTCTATCCAATTCATTCAAATACTGATATTGAAACATAGTGAAGCATAATATGAGGGAAATGGGGCGGTAACTCACGTGACAACGGGTCGGGTCGTCATAATTAGTAAATTCGGTTAGTGTAATGTTGTGTGGCACTATCTTATCCTTGTGTCTTATCTATGCGAGTATTCGTGGATAGATGATGCATGCCCCATTTCTATCATCTACCATGATTTTTTTGACATTAGTATCTAGAATTCATAAAGTAATGAATAGTACATCATTGTGAGGGAAATTCAAACCACCGGCATCTAACTAGCTGAAGATTATACTTTCTTTCGTTGATAGAGGCATTGTCGTTGCCACCCACGATCATATTAATGGTATGAGTTGGCGAAGGCAGCATTGGTGGACCTGGTCATTCTCATACTCTAGCTAAAACATTTATGCCTTTATCACTGAGAAGTTCTTTGAGATGCCCTTGTTGAAGCAGGTTTGCTACTTCTAGTCTTAGGGCGATGCAATCTTATGTTTTATGTCCACATTCTTGGTGGAAATTGTAGAGGCCATCATATTTCCTTTTGTTTGGTTCCGAACACATCTTTGGTGGCCATTTGACCTTTGTTTTGAGATTCTCGAGAGTGTAGACCACTTCTATTGGAAACACATAAAAAATATGAGTAAATAATAAGGGGCCATAACTCGATCGTTCCTATAAGTGCCTGACCTCGGCCTGGACAGGCCGTCTTTATAATGAAAGGAGGGAACAGGTTTCTTGACATAGGGTTGTTGTCATTCCCTACATGGCCGTGATACTAGATGGTCTATCCTCGTATTATCCCTATTTATTTCTTGGGCTCGGATTGTACTGAGGTGAGTCATCGAGTTGGTCCATTAAGGTCGTCTTATCTAATCTGACTTGGCACAGTAGGCATAGCGGATTTTATCCTAAGTGGTCGGTGGATACTTCATTAACCAACTCAATAACTTTCTGGTTGCCCTTGAACCCTCTCTGCTCAACCCATCCTGAAAGGTTTCCATCCCTTTGGAAATATTTGGCAAGGTCATCCTCACCTTGTTGAATCAGACGAAGAAGTACCTCAGTCCCTCTCCTATGATTCTTAATGGATAAAATGTCGTTTACCTTGTTTCTGCTTTCTAGGCCCCAACATGTTCCATTACAAACTTGTCGGTCATCTCTTTGAACACTTCTATGGAACAAACTAGTAACTATGAATACCATGCCAATGCCCCTCCAGTGAGTGTTTCGCCAAATTTTTTTAGCAATATAGAGGGCACCTTCTCTTTGGTGAGTTCGTTGCCTTTCACAATAGTAACATAGTGAGTCGTATGATCTTCGGGGTCAATCATCCCATCGTAGTGTAACAACCCGACTGGTCATTATGAGCTCTAGCGTGTCGTTCAATGGTTTAAGGCCTTGAGTAGCTTCAGTTCATGTTTTATGACTTTTATGCATAGTCGGAATCATATTTCATGAAGTTCGGAGTTGATTTGGATGGAAATTCTCAATTCGGAAGCTTTAAGTTAGAAGAGTTGATCGAGGTTTGACTTTTGAGTAAACAACCTCAGAATGGGGATTTGAAGGTTCCTAAAGGTTCGTATGATGATTTTTTACTTGAGGTATGTTTGGGTTGAGTATCGGTGGTCCGGGAGCATTTCGGCGCCTATTATGGAAGATTGGAATTTTAAAATTTTAAGAATTTCTTAAGCTTGATTTGAAGTGAATTTTGGTGTTATCAATGTCCATTCGGGGTTCTGAGTCTTGGAATAGGTTCGTAGTGTTATTTATGACTTGCATGTAAATTTTGGAATCATTTGTAAGGCCCCACAAAATTTGGCATCATTTGTAATGCCCCGTAAAAGTTTGCCAAGGAACTCAAGTTTTATGGTGCCGAGGTAGGGTGATGTGTATGGATGTTGTAGTTAATCTTCGAGGTTTGCAAGATCGCTGCGGTACAGACTTTTTGAGTTGTAGAATGCATATAAGAAGTTGGTGAAATTTTTGGTAGAAGAAGGCTGTCTGCAGTCAAGTTCGCGCCCGCAAAACCGCTCCGCGGTTGCATATCCATCTAGAGTTGGGCAGAAAGTTTGATGAAATTTGAAGGATGTTTTCCACTCATTTATGTGATCGCGCATCTATTTCATGATCAGCAATTTTCAATCACAGATTTGTCATGAAAAATTTTGTTGGACGATTCTGTGGTCCATTCTGCGGTCGCATAAGTGGTCTGCGGACCGAAGACCTGTCGCAGACCAGTCCAGACCAGGCCAGGTCTTGGCAACGTTTCTGCGGCCCATTTTGCAGACTGCATATCTATTATGCAGTCCATTCTGCGACCGCAAACCTGAGTTTAGAGGGTCCATTTTCCTATTTTTATAACCCGACCCTATTTTGATAATTAGCCTTAGGGGCTCATTTTGAAGCAGATTTCTTATGGTTTTAGAGAAAGATAAAGGAATTTTAGACAGATAAGTAAAAAACCTAACATTCTAATCATCCAATCTTGCACCAATCTTCAAGAATCAAGGAAACCAATCACTAGATTATCATTTATCCGGGTAAGTCCTACTCTTAAGCTTTCATGCAAGAGGTTATGAGTTCAAGTGTATTGTGTGGTTGGAAATAGACCATGCATGTGACACTAGGTTGTAGAATGTGGTGTTAATGAACCCTTTTGGTTAGTTTCTTTTTGAAATTGGTTGAGGGAGGAAGGGATTATCATTGTAGAGCTTTGTAGTCAATTTGCATATTAGGTGTTTGACAAAATTCCTAAAAGAGCTACACTATGGCAATCATTCTAATTATTAACCTCTTTTCGCTATCTTCTTATAGACTTCTATTGCTAGATGTGTTAGGGCATTATAGTAACTTAAGGAAAGCTCAAAGAAGGTATGTTGGATAAACTTCTCTCTTGGAATAGAATTCCATGATATCCCCGTAAGTCTAAAGAATGATTGACCCAAGTTCCTAATTCCCGTGTCCCTAGTTATCACGTATAGATATGTACTAGAGATGTGTAATGACTGTCCCTATAATGTTGTACTCTTCGTTAGAAATGTATTCAAATGTGACCAATGTCATGGAGTATTATGATTTCAATCACGATTTTAATTGCAAGGTGGTATGCCCAATTGTGAAACAAAACTCAATGCGCCTAAGACCCATATTGTTCATATTCACGCTTAAGGCCTTGATCCCAAATGCTCTTACTATTGATAACCTATAAATATGCTTGAAAGGGAAAGAACTAAAGTGATATCAAAGTGTGGCCATGGTTGTTGTAACTAGTGTATTTGATTTGAAGTCGTGTTTAAATCGTAAATCACCATGCCCTCCTTTATAAATATTTCCAATGTGATTTGAGTTCTTATGTACTCAAGAGTTGAAATTGTGTATTGCCCATTTGTGAAGAAGTATTTAAAATATATGGTGTATTACTCGCAAATAATTTTAACTTGTGTTGTGATTTCAAGTCATTATGCTCCATACTTTAAAAAGGGATCTAATGTGTTTAAAGTCTTCATTACTAATTAACTTAAAGTTGTAATTTCCAGAATATTCTATATGTTGATGTTTATATTGATGATCCTTGAAAGTAAAGAAATGAAAGTGTGAAATGTGAAATACAACCACCGGGCCATGAAAGAAGAATCATATGTATGGCCAATAGAGCCAAGAAAATAATGATGTTGTGAATAGTTGAAAGTACTAATGAAACTATATATGATGTGAAAGGTTATGAGGTGAATATATATTCATACTTTTGTTTTCCTTGTGTGTAAAACAAAAATATTTTTGGGAGTATCATTAGCAAGCCGAGGAAGGGTGGGTCATAAGGCCCACACCCGAAATTACACATACCGGTGTAAGGGTGGATTGTGATTATTTCCCTTATTTGGGATGAGATTGAAATATTGAGGCGATTGTGACTATTCCCCTTAACTGGGATGATATTGATATTAGCTGTGAATTGGAAAGTCAGCCCACACGGCATATGTGGGAAGGCGGCCTAGCCGATCGGGTATATATTGGACGCCATGATATTGTACGTGGGGAGATGGCCTAGATGATTGGGAGTGATCGGACTCCACGCTAAAAACACGGTGCTATATCGGTGTTAATGAACACCCAACCAAAAATATATATTATTTTTGTATATTGAAAATTGTCATGTTTTAACTCGGCATTTGGAAATCATTGATTGTTACTTGTTGCTTCCATGGTATTTCCCTTTCTGTTATTGGTGTTCTATTTCAAAAGAGGACATTTAGCTTTACATACTAGTACTATTCCACATGTACTAACGTCCCTTTTGCCGGAGGCGTTGCATTTTCAATGAATGCAGGTGGTTCATCTGCGGGTAGCTTTGGTCCCGGTTAGCAGCTACTTTGCATTTAGCAGATTCTGGTGAGCCCTACTCTATTCCGGCCTCATGTCATTTGAAGTTGCACTCTATATTTTGAGGTATAGCTGGGGCCTTGTCATATCACTTCCATTCTACTCTTCTGTTGTACTTAGAGGCTCCGTAGATAAGTTGCGAGTGGTGTTTGATATTGGTATTTGGAAAACGTGTTTTTTATCATATATATAAACTAGTAATATTTTTGAAATCATAACTGCATTTATTTTTAAGTAACGGGAAAAGAATGTGGAGCACTATTCTACTCATGTATATCTCTTGTTATTGGTTTTTATTGTTCTGGGGTAAGGTTGCATATAAGGCATCAAGTAGGCTTGTTTGACCAGGGCATCTCGGTTGAGAGCTAGTCACGTTCCTAAAGGTCGGGACGTGACATGATTCTGGGATGTTTAAGTGTAATTCGAACGTGTTCGACAAAGTTTAAAAGCTTGAAGATTAAAGAAGGGTTTTAGCGATCAATTCAAGGAATTTGATGTTGTGGATGTGATTTTAGGCCTCGAGTACGTTCTCTATGTGTTTGGGAACTTGTTGGTATATGGATAGGGTCTCGGGGGCCTTGGGTTTGATTCAGATTGAAATCGAAGGGAAAATTTAGCCTTATGCAATTTCTGTGGCAGCAGATTCGGTGTAACTGCGCCTATGAGGTTTTGGCCATGGGTGCGGAGCCGCAAAAGAGGCCAAGGGGTCGCAGAAGCATTTATGGGCGAGATGTGCAGTAACCACATATGCGAGACCTTTTCGCATATGCGAGCTCGCAGATAAGAGCAATGGAGCACATAAGCGAACAGACGAGGAGGCGTGGTTTTTTGCAGATGCGAAGGTTTTAGTGCAAATGCGCATTCGCATATGCAAAGGGTATTCTGCAAAAACAGAAAGGGGACTTAAGCTAAATAAGCGCAGAAGCAGTGGTTTTCTGCAGAAGCGGACTCTTGTCCTCAGAGACAAAGTGCTGGAGGTAGGGGTGTTCGCAAATGGGATGTTTGGACCGCAGATGTGGTCAAGTAACCTCATCTGCAATGTTTGGACCACAGATGCGGTCAAGTGACTGCATGTATGATGATCGCTGGGCAGAAGGCTTTGTTAAGTACTTGGGTTTGGCTCGTTATTCATTTCATTCCTTCCATGGGAGCCGGCCTTGGAGAGAGTTTGGAGCGCCATTTTCATCGTGAATCATGAGGTAAGTAATCTCTACAAGTTGGGAGTTAAATATACAAATTTGGACTTGTAATACATGATAAATTATGGAAATTGTGGGATTTTAAGAGAAACCCTTGAAATTGGTATTTTTAGATTTTAACAATGAACTTGGACACGGAATTAGGAATAAATAATATATGTGAGTTCGTGGTATTATGGGTGATGTTTATCTTCAAACATTTTTAGAATCCAGGCTCGGAGGCCCGAGGGTTGACTTTGTTAACTTTTCGAACAAAGTTAGGAATTGTTATAAATTGATTAATTATGAGTATTAGAGTATATATTAATTGGTTTGAACATTGTTTGACTAGTTTTGGATCGGTGAGCATCGGTTTGGGGTATTAGAGAGGCGTCGGAGTCGGTTATGGAACTTCGGACCAAGGTAAGTCTCCTGTCTAACCTTGTCAGGGGAAATTTACCCCTAGGTGTTAATTCTTATGTGTTATATGTTGTGGGAGATACACAAGTATGACGTGATGAGTGTCCATGCGTATGCTAGAATTCCTTATTATGGTTGGGTAAACTAGGTTCATGTCATGCTTTAATTGTGCTATATGAGTTATCCTTGCCTATTCAACTCCTTTATTTCGCGTTACGGATTGAGACTAGCCTTGCGTATAGTGATAAACTCTCTGCTATAGAGGTTTGATAAGCTACTTGATTAGCCGCGGAATAATTGTTCTTCCCTTATGAATTTCTCCCGCATTGTACATTTTCATCGAAAAGCTTTCCTTAAAGTTCTTAACTCACACGTTTATTCCTGAGTGGGGTCAACGACCCGTTAAAGCTTGTTACTCTTATGGGATTTGGCCATTCGCCTCGGTAGGATTATGTACAACACTCTTGTGGGATCGGGTCGTTCGCCTCGGCAGGGATATGTACCACACTCTTATGGCATCAGGCCATTCACCTCCACAAGATATTGTAGCACACTCCTATGGAATTGGTTCGTTCGACTCGACAGTATCATATTTTTATAGGATCGTTGGTCGCCTCGGCATCATCATATTCTTATGGAATTGGGATGTTCGCCTTGACAGTATCATATTCTTATGGAATCGGGTCGTTCGCCTCGGCTGTATCATGTATCACATTCTTATGGGATCGGGATGTTCATCTCGGCATTTCTATAAAACACTCATATGGGATTGGATTGTTCGCCTCAGGAACTTCATGAAATAATTTTATCGGATCTGGTCATTCGCCTCAACAGAATCGTGTGCAATATTTGACAAAAAGCCAGCGTATCAGTGAGTTTTCTTGATTTGAGTTGTGATGACTTATCTGGTGGGGACCATTTTATATATACTCCGGTTGAGGAGGTAACTGGTAATTGAGAGCTTGTGTTTACTATTCATAGGAAGATTGTACCATGTACCTATATTTGTTTATAATGTTTATTTACCATGCCTCATACTTTCTTACTTTCTTCTGTATTTTATTTATTGGACTACTAGTAAGTATCGATGTCGACCCCTCGTCACTACTTCTACAGGGTTAGGCTAGATACTTATTGGGTACGCATTGATTTACAGACTCATGTTACGCTTTTGTACTTAATGTGCAGGTATATATTTCTGGTGGTCTTTTTAGGGTAAATGTGCGGCTACTGCATGGACTTTACGATGAGCTGCATCCCTTGTAACTATCTGCAACATACAGAGTCTCCATTAGAATTATTTACATTTTTCTGTCTAACTTGTATTCCAGATAGATGTTATATTGTCATTGTACCTTCTATTATATTCTCATGCACTTGTGACACCAGGTTTTGGGGGTGTTCTAGAATTGTTATGGATTGTTTTACATTGATACACTTTTACTTATTATTTTAATTAAACAGTACGTAACTATGATTTATTTTAATGCACTAAGCTCTCTATCTAAATAAGATTCATGATTTTTTAAATATAATAAAATGAATAATTAATCGTTGGCTTGCCTAACGGAGACGTTGGGCACCATCACGGCCTATAGTGGATTTTGGATTATGACAGCTTAGTATCAGAGTGTTAGGTTCACTTAGGTCTCATGAATCATGAGCAAGTCTAGTAGAGTCTTGCGGATCGGTACAGAGACATCTATACTTATCTTCGAGAGGCGACAAGGCTGTTAGGAGTGCTTCCCTTCTTGATTCCTCGTCGTAAAATTTGATTTCACTGAGGCTTATGCCTTTATTTCCTTTCTATTCATTCTTATATGATGTGGAGTGCTGGCTATCAATTGGGCATCGAGGAATTGTAATGGTACCGCAAATGTGGTGTAGGATGTTTTTCCCTGCATATTTGAGTGGGATATTGTCTTCACCGTATGCTGTCATTTCAGCCTAGTATTTGTGTTTTCCACGATCGAGAATTGATACTTTCAAGTTTAGAGGGATTCTTGTTAATATTATGGTGACACCATCCTTGATTGAATGCGATGAGGCTCATCAGCATGTTGATCTTCATTTGTTTAACTCTGGGCTCGATTTCGTGAATTGGAACCTAAGAATAAATAATAAGAGATGGTTGTGTGCTGCGACTTCAGGATCGAATCGGCATTTCCAATGTTGATCGCTCGAAGGAGATGATCGCTGAGGTGGTTTCTATGCCTAGAAAATTTTAATGAGGCGAGAAAGTCTTGATGACATATAGTTGGACCTTCGGGTGATGTTAAGGAATTAAGGGATTATTATGAATGGCGAATCTATGCGGACTTAGGGAGGTTTGTTGATTTCATTCTGGATACAACTATAGCTATGAAATTAAAGGAGGTCGAGATGAGGGTACATAGGCGGTCTATCTCTTGTGAGCAGGTTAGTGCTTGCGTGATTTTGATGAGGTTCCTACGAAGAGTTCTACTTTCTGCCCAATATGGGATGAATTCGTTATGGGGTTTGGATCTATGTGATTGTAGTGTATAGCTAAGTGGGGGAGTCTACCGTCTATAAGTAAGTCACGTGGCCGTGTGCCAGTATAGTTTTGGGTTATCGGTGCATTGGTGGATTAGTTACGACCAAGAAGAAGAGAAATTTGGATAAGGAAGTTTGACGTATATGTGTTACATTTTGCCTTATTGATTCATGTGCAGGTGCTGAGGATGGCTCAGAAGTTATGCTTCTGTGGATGTGATGGGCAAGGAAAAGGATTCATCCAGTTGCTTCATGGGAGTGCACATGTTCTAACGGAGCGCTAGTTATTTGGTTAAATAATCAAGACTGGATTAGTATGGGCAGCTCTCAATAATGGTCTTAGTGGATTCAAGATTAGGGTGTGGTGCTTAAGGATTTTTTGGTTTCGTTATATGGCTAAAGACTGGATTTTGCAGCAAATTGTGAAAGGTACTTAGAGTATTCTATATTATCATCGGGTATGCGGTGCAGTGTTATAAAAGTGGGAGAAACAACTTCAGATCCGCAGAAGATCCAATCAGTGAGGTGTATCAATTGGAGATACTATTGAGTGCATGAAGAGGGTATAAACGGGCTTATGGATGTTAAAATGATGTGGTCTCATTATTTGGGGTCACTCAAGATGATTGTTTCAGTTCTATCATGTATTTGAAGGGAGCTATTATTATTTCAAAGGCAAGTCAAGATCAAATCGGAAGAAGTTGGGTCAGTTAGTAATGGTTGAATCAGCATGGTTGTGCAAATAATCAGTTCCTTCGGTATGTTAATCTATACAGGTGATTCGTGGTTGTACCTGCGGGCTTGACAACTGATAAGTGAGGATTTTGACTACTTATTAGCGCCTTTTAGCTTTTGTTTTAGTCTAAAACCATTTAATTGTGTTTCCGAAACTGATGAAATGTGCAAAATTGCAGGAATGTAGGAAGTATGACTCCCGAGATGAAATCTGACTCAAAAAAAGGAGTAATCAAAACACAAGGAAACAAAAGGCATAAGAACTTGCAAAGTGCGGATCGCAAAATTCCATCTGCGACCGCAAACAATGAAGAAAAACCCAACAGGCTTCCTCGCAAAATGTGGTCTGCAAAGGAATTGTGCGGCCGCAATTGTAGAGTTGGAAATCAACTTCAAAGGGTGTGCAATTTTCCAAAGTCCAAGTACCTCAAGATTGCAGACCGCACAAGAATTGTGTGGCCGCATAAAAAGTGCCTTGCGGCCGCAGAAAGAAAGATGTGGATCGCATAAAAACAAACTGTAGCCATAGTGATAAATTTGCGGACCACAGAAACATTGCCTCGTGGCCGCTGTGGGGAATTGTGCGGCCGCAGAATCCCAACTCCTGCAAGATGAACACTTCTACGGACCGCCCATGGAATTATGTGGCTGCAGAACCACCCGAAGGGAATTTTTGTCTGAAATTTCTAACCTTGTATAAATAGACGAGTTTCATAAAATTATGTCAACTTTTGACATCAGCAACTACAGTAGACGTTTCTCATTGCTTCTTTTAGTAGCCTTTCACATTCTGGGATATTTTAACATAGATTTTATCATTTTGATTTTACAATATGCATTTAATTAGCATCTCTTCTTCTATTTCGTCAATTTGAAGCATGAGTAGCTGGATTTTTACTAGGGTTGTGACCCAACCCTAGTGTGTAATCCTTATGGTTGTTTAATCTAATGCTTGTTTATGGTTGGGTATTTATTAGTTATCTTTGTTCATGCTTTTATTTGTGGAATTAATGGTTGCTAAGATTAGTTCATGCCTATTTCACTTAGTCTCTACTTGAGAAAGAGAGACTTAGTGTAGGAAAACTTGGCTAACAAGAAATTGGGTCAATCGAGAGATTGATAATCCCAAGTAAAGGGTTCAACCTAGAGATCGTAATAACCCGACTTGAGCTTTTATCAATAATTTTGTGCAATACCCATTTGGGCTTGAGAAAGCCAAATTGGACAAAATCACTCTTTGATCGAGAGGTATTAAATGGGTAATTGAGGGTTGATAGACATAATACACCCCGATCAACAAAACAAGTATTAACGTTTATATCTCATTAGGCAAAAACCTAGGTGATGGTCATAGCCCTTAGGCTTTTTACAAAACTTGAAAAACAACAACAACAAAAAAACAATTTCTTAGTTTCATTTATTAACTTTGCAATCTTAGTTTAAAATAGACATAGAAACAACCCCAAATTGTGGATGTGTAAATTGAGGTATTTCAAAATCACGTACTACAATATATAATCCTCACTCCTATATAAAACTCCCTATAGAAATCAGCCCCGACTCTTGTTGGGTACTACAATTGCAATCGATCATTTTATAACCTTGATTTGAGGTATGAATTGGATGAGATCAATAGCCACTATAATTTTATTTATTTGGAGGTTTTTTATTTTGATGTTCTGTTATGTGTCGATGCATCCCAAAAGAGTTATGATGGTTTAGACCACAACTTGAAGTTTGTATTTTCTACGGTTATAGGAATTCGGTTGCGTGTTGCAATTGTTCCTCTGAAATGTGTTGAGTGAAAGGGTTCTAGATGATTAAGTGTTTATTCTATTGGTGGTTCATGAGTTATAATGAAATTCTTGTACTCTCGCGTACCGGCATGATAAGTGTAGTGAGCGGTATAAAAATTAGAAGATGAGGATTAAGGTTGTGATTTGGTATTGATAAGAATGTAATGAGCTCAGAGGAACGTAGGGAGGATTTCAAATGACCAGAGTATACTGCACTATGTTTGGGCAACCTGAGGATGGTCTGTTTTGTGGTCAGAGTAGTGGGTATTGAAATGCGGATGATTGGCTAGTATTATAGAAATAGCATGGATGATGTCCATTAACATTCAGATTTTACTACCTGGTGCAGAAGGTTATGGAAGTATATCCCACGGGAAGATCGTATAAGTGTGACATATTAGTCATTCGATTGAGAGAGATTTAAAAAAGGTATGGAGATTTTGTTACTGACGTCAATGGGAGAGGTTATGATTAAGAGGCGCTCTATTCCTTTGGTTGTGGACTGTGGGAGTTTGTTCTGGATTTGATGGATGCTCTTATGTGTCATGAATAGGCTCATTATGGATCCTTGAAAGGTTATTGACCATTATAGGATGATTCGAAAAGGTTATTAGTTATGCGGGTTGGATGGTTCTTTTCCAGAGTTCGTTCTTCTTTATGGGTCACATTCGAGTTTGTAGTTTGGCGCATTGGTGGCGTCATATGAGATTTGGCAGTGTTTGAGGTGGCTTATTTCCCGAGGATCTTGTACTGTGTGGGATGAGGTTATTGAACCTAAAATCAGTGTAATCAGATTTATATAAGGTATATTAGAGGGAAAATATCATTATTCAGTTGAACATGAGGCAAGAGTTCTTATTGAGCAGAGGACTCCTTGATTTATTGATTTGGTAGGTGGTTATGAGATTCTACGTGTCGTTTTCATCGTTGCAGTATCGCGAGGGTTGGATCAAGGCTTATGTGCATATGAGGTATACTACGAGTATCAGGTAAGTAAATTTGTAGCTTTTAAGGTTGGAGGATGTTATTATAGGCATATGAATTATGTGGTGCATTGTATGGTTTCAGTATGGGTGTGTGATCATGTTTGGTACAGCGGGTTGAGAGTGATATGGTGTTCGTATGTTAGAATCAAGTCTCGTAGAGAATTCCGGATGTTGGAATTTGGTTCGAAGTCTTATGGGCTAGGGTAGTAGGAAGAATCTTTAGTTTGGCTCGAGCTAATGTATTCACATGGGTTATGGTGGCACAGGTAGGTGCACGAGGTGTTAAACAGTGGTTTTGGGCAATTCCAGAGTGATTCTTGGCACGTTTGAGGATGAACAAATGTTTTAGTGGGGGAGAATGTAACGACCTGACTGGTCGTTTTGAGCTCTAGCACTTCGTTCGACAGTTTGAGGCTTGAGCAGCTTCACTTCATATTTTATGACTTGTACGCGTAATCGGAATCGAATTTCAGGAAGTTTGGAGTTTATTCTAATGGAAAATTCTCAATTTAGAAGTTTTAAGTTGGAAGAGTTGACCAAGGTTTGACTTTTGAGTAAATGACCTCAGGATTGGGATTTGAAGGTTCCAAAAGGTTTGTACAATAATTTCGGACTTGGGCTTATGTTCAGGTTGAGTATCGGGTGGTCTGGGAGCGTTTCAGCACCTATTGTAGAAACTTGGCTTTTTGAAAGTTTATAAAATTTCTTAAGTTTGATTTGAAGTGAACTTTGGTGTTATCAGTGTCGGTTCGAGGTTCCAAGCCTTGGAATAGGTTCGTACTGTGATTTTTGACTTGCACATAAAATTTGGCGTCATTTCGGGATGTTTAAGTGTAATTCGGACGCGCTCGTCGAAGTTTAAGAATTTGATAGTTAAAGAAGGGTTTTGGCTGTAGATTCGTGGAATTTGATATTGTGGATGTGATTTTAGGCCTCGAGTAGGTTCACTATGTGTTTTGGAACTTGTTGGTATGTTTTGATAGGGTCTTGGGGGCCTCGGGTTTGATTCAGATTGAAATCGGAGTGAGAATTTGACTTTTACAATTTCTGGTGGCAGCAGATCTTGGCTAACCCTGCGAGATTTTGGCTGCTGGTGAGGAGCTGCAGAAGCGGCCAAAGGGGTCACAGAAGCAGTTATGGGCGAGCTGGGCAGTGGCCGCATGTGCGAGACCACCTTCGCATCTACAAGCTCCCAGATATAGACAATGTAGCATAGAAGCGAAGAGGCAAAATGAGGCATGGTTTTCCGTAGATGCGAATGTTCAATCGCAGGTGCGTGTTCGCAGGTGCGAAGGGTATTCCGCAGAAGCGGAAAGAGGCCTTGGGCTGAAGAAGCGCAAAAGCGGACTCTTGTCTGCAAAAGCGAAGCGCTAGAGGCAGGGGGTGCTAGTAGATACGATGTTTGGACCACACCTGATGGAACGCGGATGTGGTCAAGTGACCGCAGGTGCGATGATCGCTGGGAAGAAGGCGTTGTTAAGTATGTGGGTTTGACTTATTTTCATTTAATTCCTTCCTTGAGAGCCGGCCTTAGAGTGATTTTGGAGCGTCATTTTCATCATCAATCATGAGGTAACAGTTTCTACAAGTTGTGAGTTAAATATACAAATTTGGGCTTGTAAATACATGAAAAATTATGAAAATTGTGGGATTTTAAGAGAAAACCTAGAAATTGGTATTTTTGGATTTTAACCATGGAGTTAGACATGGAAATAGGAATAAATAATATATTTGAGGTCGTAGTGATATGGGTAATGTTTATCTTCGAAAATTTTTGGAATCCGGGCATGTGGGCCCGATGATTGACTTTGTTGACTTTTCGAGCAAAGTTGGAAATTGTTATAAATTTATTAATTATGAGTATTGGAGTATATTTTTATCGGTTTGCACATTTTTTGACTAGTTTCGGATCGATGGGCATCGGTTTTGGATGTTAGAGAGGCGTCGGAGCCGGTTATGAAACTTCGGAGCGAGGTAAATCTCCTGTCTAACCTTGTGAGGGATGAATTTACCCTGTAGGTGTTATATTCTTATGTGTTATATGTTATGGGAGCTACGGACGTATGAGGTGACGAGTGTCCGTGTGTCTGCTAGAATTCCTGATTATGTCCGGGTAGACTAGGTTCATGCCATGCTTTAATTGTGCTATATGAGTTATCCTTACCTATTCAATTCATTTATTTCGCGTTACAGCTTGAGACTAGGCTTACATAGAGTGATAGACTCGCTACTGTAGAGGTTTGATGGGCTACTTAATTAGCTGCAGAATAATTGTACTTCCCTTACGAATCTCCCCGGCAAGATATGGGATCAGGTCGTTCGCCTCAGCATGATTATGTACCACACTCTTATGGGATCGGGTCGTTCGCCTCAGCATGATTATGTACCACACTCTTATGAGATCGGTCCGTCTGCCTCGGCAAGATATTGTTACACACTTTTATGGGATCAGGCCGTTCTTCTCGGCAGTATTATATTCTTTTGGGATCGGGCCATTTGCCTCAACAGTATCATATTTTTATGGGATTGGGCTGTTCGCCTCCGTAGTATCTTATTTTTATGGGATCGGATCGTTCGCCTCAATAGTTTCATGTATCACATTCTTATGGGATCGGGTCGTTCGCCTCGGCATTTCTATAAGACACTCTTATGTGTTTGGTCCGTTCGCCTCGGCAACATCATGAAATACTCTTATGAGATCAGGTTGTTCACCTTGACCGAATCGTGCGTAATATTTGACAAGAAGCGAGTGTATCTGTGAGTTTTCCTGATTTGAGTTGTAACGACCTATCTAGTGGGGATCAATTTATATATATTCTAGTTGATGAGGTAACCAATAATTGAGAGCTTGTGTTTACTGTTCAGAGGATGATTGTAACACATACCTATATTTTTTATACTATTTATTTACCATGCCTTATACTTGCTTACTTTCTTCTGTATTTGATTTATTGCACCACTAGTAAGTATCGATGTCGATCCCTCGTCACTACTTCTCCGAGGTTAGGCTAGATAAGTACTGGGTACGCATTGATTTACGTACTCATGCTATACTACTTTGCACTTAATGTGCGGGTATATATTTTTGGTAGTCTTTTTTGCGCAAAGGCGCCGCTATTGTGGGGAATTTACAGTGAGTTGCATCCCTTGTTACGATCCGCAGCATACAATGTCTCTATCAGAATTATTTATATTTTTCTATCTAACTTGTATTATAGACAGATGTTGTATTGTTATTGTACCTTCTATTAGATGCTCATGCACTTGTGACACTAGATTTTGAGGGTGTTCTATAATTGTTGTGGATTGTTTTGCATTGATACACTTTTACTTATTATTTTTAATTAAACTGTACATAACTATGATTTATTTTAATGCACTGAGCTCTCTATCTAAATAAGATTCATGATTTTTAAAAATAATAAAATGAATAATTAAGCGTTGGCTTACTAACGGCGACGCTTGGTGCCATCACGGCCTATAGTGGATTTTGGGTAGTGACGCGTAGATTTTGAGATATGGAGGCATCTTGAAGGTCTTTGGTATGACATGTGGAGCTGCTTCTTCGTTGTATGACTATTCCACAAACCTATCGGCGTCTCTTTTTGGCAACAACTTGGGGGCACCTGGTGTTTTTTCTGCCCATTCTTGATGCTCTCTCATTTGTTTTTTGAGTGCCTTGTTCTCGTTTTCTATTTCTTCCATTCTTTTCTCGTTACCTAGGGTTGGAGGGTTCAGTTGGTCGTCCTGATCCTTTCTGCGATATGTTGTGCGGGCTCTCGTGGGTTCTGTGGTCATGCATGGGGCTTGTTTGTTCAACATGCTAACTAGAGTGTCAGTTAGCCATGCTTTGGGGAGATTTTTCACAGCTGGTGGTTCCCCCTCTCCCATGACGTAGAGGCTCATTTCCTATTTGGTTTTATTGCGCTGCAGAAAGGTGCATGCGACCTTTTCGCCCGGGAGAGGTCGTTAGCATCGCCGCCTCACCTTGGGTGTCATAGCCTTCGTTGATGACATTCATGAGGTTGAGGGAAACATTATTTGTTCCCTTCATTCTGTTTCCTTAGTTACCTGTCATGGAGATTTTTAGGTGCACTGAGAAAAAAGATAAACTTTGTCGTTCGTTAATTAACAAGTCACGTGAATTATGGTCCAATGGAAACTAAATAATTGGCGGAGAGAATCTCTATAGACGGTGCCAAACTATTTGACTCAAAATTTAAATATAGGTTTATACGAATAGATTTTTTAATAAAATAGGGTTAATCTTAGCCAACATTAATATTCAAAAGATAGATTAAATATTTTTGGGGTGGGATATCACGGGTACTATTTGAGTAGCAATAAATTACAACAATAATACTATAATCGATGATCCAAGAATATAGAAAATAGTATTATATAGCACTAAATAATAATGAATGGCATTAATGTAAATGAATGAAGGTGATTCACCCAAAAAGGGTGAGATTCCTTAATATTTCTTTTGACGGGGATTGACGAGGATAAGCCTTCGAAGGTTTTCGTATGTCGACTTGGTCCACATACGACTATGAAAATTTCAGCCCATACAGGTTATAACAGTCAATTCTATCGTAGGCAAGTTTTTGTTCGAAACGGCATCATTACAGGAAAATCGACTGCAGTATAAATTATCTTATTTTCGGTCGGGTTGATAAAGAGAAAGGGTAAAGTGAACGTAAAGGGAAAGGGTAATATTTTTCCTTTTTTCATTTAGAAGAAGTAAAAGAAGAAATGAAAACTAGTTATGCACTTTAGCTTCTCTTCTTTTTTGCGGCTGATTCTCATTCTTTTTTTCTTTTAATCTAATTATCACATTTGAATTTTTTTCTCGTTTCCTTATTTATTCATTTTTAAACGAAAAATTCTCTAGTTTAAAGACAAGGAGCAGAAATTGGAATATTGGGTTAAGTTAAAGGTATTGTCATAAGTCCAGTCGTCACGTTTCTACGGTCTGTGCCCCAACCATTAATAACAAACTAACAATTAACTCCTAAATTAACCAGATAATTTCTCTTGAAAGATCATAAATTAACCAGAGAATTTATCCGTATTGAGACGCAATTAAATTCGAATTCGCATAAAAAAAATCCCATATTGAGAATAAAAAGCTTACTAAGAAAAGTGACTTTATACCGAGGCTTCAAACCCATATTTTTTTTCTACATTGTTAACGCATGAGCTACGCGAGGAAAAAAGATGAAGGACGAAAAGCATTTTCTAAGATCTTCTAAATGTCCTAAGTAGTCTGACTATACTGAGAGACATGACTATTCCGTAAGTTTTTATTGACTATTGATGGTTCTGAGTTGTTTGCTGCAGGTATCGTATTTGCGAATGAACAGTATTTTTGCAATTGCCATAAATGATTCACAATTGCGAATGAATAATGTTTTCGCAATTGCAAATGAATAGTGTTGCACCAGAAACCAGCAAAATTCAAATTCTCCGAAATCATCCGGGACCACCGCGAAACTCATCCGGAACTTCGCAGACACAAACCATATATTAATTTTAATCATAAAACACGCTACGGACCTGCTCGCGCACTCAAAACAATGAAAAGAGGTTGTCTTAACCCGATATGAACTATGTTCACACTCCCAAATTTCTTAACTTTATTAGTCTCTCAACCAAAGATCCAAAAATACACTCAAACCCCGCGGGACTCCAAACGAAAAGTGCACATCAGTCTAAAATTATCATACGAACTTGCTTGCGTGATTAAATCGGTAAAATAATACCTAAAACTACGAATTGAACACCAAATCAATTGAAACTTTCAAGAAAGCTTTGGAATCTCTATTTTTACCACCGGAGTCCAGACGTCCGAATCATGTCAAACCGACTCTGTTTCCCGCTAAATTTTACATATAAGTCAAAAATATTATATTGGATCTATACCGGGCTCCAGAACCAAAATACAGACCCGACTAACGAGATAAAACATCGATAATTTCTAAAAATAAATAAATTTTCAGACTTTTAATTTTCAACAAAAATTCATAACTAGGGTTAGGGACTTCCAAATCCGATTTCGGGCATACACTCAGGTCACATATTTCTATACGGACCATTGAGACTGTCAAAACTAGAGTTTGGGTCAGTTTACTAAAAATATTGACCGAAGCCAACTCAAATAATATTTTTGAGCAAAATTTCTTATTTTTATCAAGTTTCAACATAAAAACTTTCTAAGGAATACGTTTGGACTACACACATAAATTGAGGAGGGATAAAATAAGATTTTAAAGGAATCGAAATACAGAATTTAATTTTAATTCATAAGATGACCTGTCAGGTCCTTACATTCTTATACCAACCAAAAAAATTGTTAGAAAAGACAACATCATTATAAAGAAATTGTAGTACAAATTATCTTATGTTCCGTCGGGATGATAAAGAGGATTGGTAAATTGAACGTAAAGGTGGAGGAGTACATAAAAGAAGAATTGGAAACTAATCATGCACTTCAGCTTCTCTTTTTCTTTGCGGCTGACTATCGTTCCTTTTCTCTTCTAATCTAATTATCACAGTTGAAATTTTTTTATCCTCTCCTTGTTTGTTCTTTGCTTAAACGAAAAAGTCTTTAGTTTCATCAATTAAGAAGAGCTGAAATTCCAAAAGGCAAGGAGCAGAAATTGGAACAAGTACAGTAGATATTAGGTTGAGTTTAAGGTATTGTCATAAGTAGAAGTCCAGTGAGCCTCATTATTACTAAACTAATAACCCGTTTGGCCAAGCTACAAAAATTAGCTTATTTTGAGAAGCACTTTTTTAAAAGTGCTTTTCTTAAAAGTACTTTTGCTGAGAAGCAGTTTGTGTTTGGTTAATTAATTTGAAAAGCACTTCTGAGCAGCAATTAGTGTTTGGCCAAGTTGTTAAAAACTGCTTCTAAGTGTATTTTTCTTAAAAGTGCTTCTCAAAAAGTGCTTTTGGAGAGAAGTTACTTTTTTCTGTTTCTCCAAAACTGCATCTGCTTCTCCTCAAAAGCACTTTTTTTCCTTCCAGAAGCTTGGCCAAACACCTCAATTTTTGGCCAAATGTGCTTTTGGCAAAAAAAAAAACACTTTTGGCCAAAAATAAGCTTGGCCAAACAGGCTATAAGTGTTGTCACGCTTCTACCGTCTGTGACCCACCAATTAATAAAAAACCAACAACTAACCCTTAATTATGGGTTTACGTTTTGTTCGTTGATTCACCATTTCAATGGCCCGGGATAGTTGAATGTGATGCCCAGAAAATTATATTTTTTTTGTAACTCTTCGGATAAAGATTTTACAGAATTTGAAGTGCTTTTAGAGTATTGTGTTTCTTGTTAAGAAAAAATTCTAATATTTCTCTGATTTAGGTTACGAGGCAAGTAAATCTAATTGCTCATTGCTTGACAAGAGAGTTTTGAAATTACACTTGTTGGTTGTTTATTAAACCAAATAAAAGTCTTTGTTTGAGTTTTTAAAAAAACACTCTTAATTGACTAGAGAATTTCTCTTTAAAGATCATAAAAGAGGACTTCGAGATTTAATTCTTCCACGTAAATGACGGGCACAAGTTTGTGCTACTTCCTTTTTTTTAAGGATTCTGTTTTCTATATTGTTAACGCATGAACTACGCGAGTAAAAAGAAGGAAGAAAGCATTTTCTAAAGTCTTCTAAATGGCCTAAGTGCTCTGACTGAGAGGGTGTTTGCCTAAGTTTATAAGCTGGTCAAACTAGCTTATAAGCACTTTTCGACTTATCTACGCGTTTGATAGAGTTAAAAATACTTATAAGCCAAGTGCGTATAAGTCAAAAATAACGCAAAAGTCATAAGCTGGTCACCCCCAGCTTATGAATTTTTAGATTATAAGTAATTTAAGTTTGACGAAGATTTTTACTATTTTATCCTTAAAATATTTCTTTTTAGAACAAAACTCCTACATCGATACTCACTGCCTCAAGTATTCAACCTAATCCCCACCCCTCCACCCCCACCCATCAAGTTTGCAATTCTCATTAACTATTTAAGATAAGCAAATTTTCTATTCCTTTGCATAATTATATCTATGTGATTGTGTATTAATCTTTGAACTGTATGTAATAAATGAGATTAAATTTTTGGTGTATTGCTTTCTAAGTATTGTGGTGATGAGATAGTGTTTGTTTCTTTTCAAATAATTTATTCTATATAGGCTCATTTTTTGTCACGACCCAAATTTTCCACTCTCAAGGGTCGTGATGGTGCCTACTCGTAGAAGCTAGGCAAGTCATACATCAAAAAACTCCTAACTCTTTTATTTTAAATCCTGTTTATCAATCATAACAACAAGCGTTAAATATTTAAATAACAACGAAAATATGAAATTAAAGCGGAAGACTTAAATTAATAAGCTGAACAATAACGCGAAAATCAACATATGCCACTACCCAAGAACTGGTGTCACATCACTCACGGGCTACTAAGAGTACCAAATACAACCGTTTGAAAGAAATATAACATTGTCTGTTTCGATTACAAGAGATAACAGAACATAAATAAAGATAGAGGAGACGCCGGGCCTGCGAACGCCTGTAAGGCTACTTCGAGTCTCGGTGGACTGAAGGCTGGCTCCCGAGCTACTGCTACTGTCTGGTACCTGGATCTGTGCAAAAGAGCACAGAGTGTAGTATCAGCACAACCGATCCCATGTGCTGGTAAGTGCCTAGCCTAACCTCGGCGAAGTAGTGACGAGGTTAGATCGGACTACCACATAAACTTGTGCAGTTATATATACATATACAGCAGAATCGAGATACAAAGATAATTAATCAATATGGGAGGGGGAACATGCTATGGGGGAAGTAACAATTCCAAGTAAAAGTCAACCAGTAAAGAAGAAAACAACACAACTCAGACATCAACAAAGAATCAGAAAGCAGCAAGTGCACGGCATCACCTTTCGTGTTTTTACTCTTATCCTCACCAAGCAATGATATAATAAAACGTGCACGGTATCACCCTTCGTGCTTTTACTCGCTTTCCTCGCATATAATCAATAGAATCAACACGGAATGGTACATCGTGCAGCTCTGCATCACCCTTCGTGCTTTACTCTCTTTTCTTACAATAAGCAAACAATGCACGGCATCACCTTTCGTGCTTTACACTCTTTCCTCATAATAAACAAATAATGCACGACATCACCCTTCGTGCTTTAACACTCTTTTCTCACAATAAACAAATAATGCACGGCATCACCCTTCGTGCTTTAATACTTTTCCTCACCCAAATAACAATCACAAGCAAGGGCAAGGGAATAAACAAAATAATAAGAGAAAATCCCGGCAAGGGAACATAATTAAACAATTAAATTCCGGCAAGGGTACAACATCAATAATATTAACGTCCCGGCAAGGGTAAAATAATCAATAAGCAATAATATCCCCACAAGGGAGCAATTTAAATACTCTTTCTCTTTCTTTCATTTTTATTTCATATCTCACTTTACCACTTGAGTCAATGCTCCAAAAGGTTCAATCATTTCATATACTTTCACAATTGTAATATAACTTGAGCCAATGCTCCTTGATGTTCATAGGCCACAATTTCCTTCCACAAGCTTTTCACAACAAATAGGAATCATCACCAAGGCAAGAGGAATACAACAAAATTAAGATATTCACAATTTAAAGACTCACGGTCATGCTAGATACCAACGTATAGATACTCGTCACCATGCCTATAGGTCGTACTCAACAAGAAGCAAATAGCAAATAAGACTAGACTCCTAATCCCTCAAGCTAGGGTTAGACCAAACACTTACCTCGATGCCTTGAACACAACTCAAGCATCAATTATAGCTTTACCCCGTGATTCCACCGTCAATTTGCTCGTATCTAATCACAAATTACTTAATTACATTAATAAACACTAAATCAATCAACCCCAATGCATGAGAATGAGTTGTCCAAAGTCTTACCTAAAAAGTCAAAAATCGCCCTCAGGCCTACATGGTCAAAACTCGAGGTTCGAACCAAAATCCGATTACCATTCCCCCACGAACTCAAATAGATAATTTGTTTTGAAATCAGACCTCAAATTGAGGTCCAAATCCCAATTTTTGAAAAACTTAGGTTCTACCCAAAATACCCAATTTCCCCATGAAAATCTTTGATTTTAGGTTGAAATCATGTTAAAAGATGTAAATGATTGAAAAAAATGAGTAAAAACTAACTTACAATTGATTTGGAAGAAAATTTGTTCATGGAAAATCGCCCAAAGGAGTTGTATTTTGAAAATAGTGTGAAAACAACTTAAAAATCGGCTAAGTATAGAAAATTGCAGGTATCTGATATGGGAAATGCGAACAGGGGTCCGCAATTGTGAACCCCGACCTCTCAGATGTGGGAATTGCGAAGTGATGTTCACGTTTGCAAACACTGTACAAATTGAAGGGCTTCGCATTTTTCGATCGAAAATGTCGCATTTGCGACAGACCCTGTTTTGCATTGGCGGACCACTTGGTCACATTTGCGATCAGGCTGCGAAAATTCCCTTCTCGCATTTGCGATGCCAGGCTCGCATTTGCGAGACCTGCTTCGCAAATGCTAAGACTGTAGAACAGGAATACCAGATTTTTTTTCAAAGTTCAAAAATGTAACCTGTGGCCTATCCAAAACTCACCCGAGCCCTCGGACCTCCAAACCAAATATACACACAATCTCAAAAATATCCTACGGACTTATTCATGTGATCAAATCACCAAACTAACATCATAAACATCGAATTTAACCTCAAAATCTAAGAATTCTTTCAAACTTCATAAAACACCAAATTTTCCAATTTAGGTTCGAATCACGTCAAACGACGTCCGATTTTAACCAAACTTTACAGGAAGGACTTAAAACATATATAAGACATGTACCGGGTGTCGAAACAAAAATACGGCCGGATGCCATCGCTTTCTAATCAAATTTCATTTTCAATTTTCTTAAACATTTCAGAAAAATAATTTCCTTTAAAATTTTATTTCTCGGATTCGGGACCTCGAAATTTGATTCCGGGCATACGCCCAAGTCCCATATTATCCTACAGACCCTCCGGGACCATCAAATCAGGGTACGGGTCCATTTGCCCAAAATATTGACCAAAATCAAATTTATTTATTTTAACATCAACACTTAGTATTTTTCACAGAATTTCATATTTAAGCTTTTTGACTACGCAGTCGAATTGCGCACGCAAATCGAGATAACTCTAAATGAGGTTTTCAAGGCCTTGGGGATACAGAAGTCAATTAAAAACAGGTGATGACCCTTTGGGTCGTCACATTCTCTGCCTCTAAAACAATTGTTCATCCTCGAACGGGCAGAAGAAGGAAGTACCTGAGTCGGGGAAAAGATTAGGATACAGCTCTGCATGTCGGACTCATACTCCCAGGTCGATGCCTCAGGAGGCTGACCTCTCCACTGAACACGAACATAAGGGAAACTCTTGGATCTCAACTGACGAACCTGCCGGTCTAGAATAGCTACCGGCTCCTCTTTATAAGACAAGTCCTTGTCCAACTGGACAGTGGTGAAATCTAACACGTGGGCTGGATCGTCGTGATACCTCCGAAGCATGGACACATGAAACACTAGATGCACGGTTGATAAGCTTGGCAGAAAAGCAAGTCTATAAGCCACCTCTCCTACTCGATCAAGAATCTCAAATGGACTAATGAACCTAGGGCTAAGCTTGCCCTTCTTCCCAAACCTCATCACGCCCTTCATAGGCGACACTTCGAGCAATAACCCCTCACCAACCATAAAAGCCACATCTCGAACCTTGTGGTCTGCATAGCTCTTTTGCCTGGACTAAGCTGAACGAAGCCTATCATGAATGATCTTGACCTTGTCCAAGGCCTCCTGAACCAGATCCGTACCTAACAACCGAGCCTCTCCCGGCTCAAATCATCCAACCGGAGATCGACATCGCCTACCATATAAAGCCTCATAAGGAGCCATTTGGATACTCGACTGGTAGCTGTTGTTGTAGGCAGACTTTGCTAAAGGCAAAAACTGATCCGATGAACCTCCAAAGTCAATAACACAAGCTCAGAGCATATCCTCCAAAATTTGAATAGTCCGCTCAGACTGACCGTCCGTTTAGGGATGAAATGATATGCTCAACTCAACCCGTGTGCCCAACTCTCGTTGAACTGCTCTCCAGAAGCGCGAGGTAAACTGTGTACCCCGGTCCGAAATGATAGATATGGGCACACCATGAAGGCGAACAATCTCCCGAATGTAGATCTTAGCTAACCTCTCAGAAGAATAGGAGACTGCCACAGGAATGAAATGCACTGACTTGGTCAGCCTATCTACAATGACACATACTACGTCGAACTTCTTTCGAGTCAGCAGAAGTCCAGTAACAAAGTCTGTAGTGATCCACTCCCACTTCCACTCGAGAATCTCAATCCTTTGAAATAAACTACTAGGCCTCTGATGCTCGTACTTAACCTGATGGCAATTCAAACAATGAGCCACATATGCTACGATATCCTTATTCATTCTACGCCACCAGTAATGCTGCCGCAAATCCTGATACATCTTCGTGGAGCCCGAATGAATAGAGTACCGGGAGCTATGGGCCTCCTCCAAAATCAACTCTCGGAGCCCATCCATATTAGGCACACATACTCGACCCTGCAATCTCCAAACTCCATCATCATCTAAGGTAACATGCATGGCACCTTCGCGCTGTACCGTGTCTCTAAGGACACATGAATGGGGATCATCATACTACCGATCACGGATACGCTCCAATAATGAAGAACGAGCGACAGTGCAAGCTAACACACGACTGGCTCAGAAACATTCAGCCTCACGAACTGATTGGCTAAGGCCTGAACATCCAAAGCAAGCGGCCTCTCACCAACTGGAATATAAGCAAGACTGCTCATACTGGCTGACTTCCTACTCAATGCATCGGCCACCACATTGGCCTTCCCCGGATGATATAGAATGGTGATATCATAATCCTTCAACAACTCCAACCACCTCCTCTGCCTCAAATTCAACTCCTTTTGTTTGAACAAGTACTGAAGACTCTTGTGATCCGTGAACACCTCACATGCCACACCATACAGATAATGCCTCCAAATTTTCAATGTGTGAACTATGGCTGCCAACTCCAAATCATGAATTAGATAGTTCTTCTCATGAATCTTCAACTGCCTCGAAGCATAGGCAATGACTTTGCCATCATGCATCAACACTGCTCCAAGCCCAACACGGGAAGCATCACAATAAACTGTATAAGGCCCTGAACCTGTGGGCAAAACCAACACTGGTACCGTAGACAGAGCTATCTTGAGCTTCTGAAAGCTCACCTCACACTCATCTGACCATTTGAACCGGGCACCCTTCTTGGTCAATCTAGTCATCGGGGCTGCAATAGATGAAAATCCCTCCACGAACCATCGATAGTAGCCTGCCAACCCCAAGAAACTCCGAATCTCTGTAGCTGATGTTGGTCTAGGCCAATTCTTGAATGCCTCAATCTTCTTTAGGTCCTCCTGAATACCCTCTGCTGATACAACATGACCCAGAAATGCAACTGAACACAACTAGAATTCACACTTCGAGAACTTAGCATATAACCGACTATCTCTCAGAGTCTGAAGAACCACTCTAAGGTGTTGCTCGTGCTCCTCCTGGCTGCAGGAATATATCAATATATCATCAATGAAGACTATCATGAACGAGTCCAAATAGGGCCTGAACACTCGGTTCATCAAGTCCATAAAAGCTGCTGGGGCATTTGTCAACCCGAGTGACTTAACCAAGAACTCATAATGCCCATACCGAGTGCGGAAAGTTGTCTTAGGGACATTAGATGCCCTAATCCTCAACTGATGGTAGCCAGATCGCAAGTCAATCTTGGAAAATACCTTGGCATCCTGAAGATGGTCGAACAAATCATCAATCCTCGGTAGTGGATACTTATTCTTGATCGTTACCTTATTCAATTGCCGGTAATCAATATACATTCTCATTGACCCATCCTTCTTCTTAATAAATAACACTGGTGCACCCAAAGGTGAAACACTAGGTCTAATGAAACCCTTCTCGAGAAAATCCCGCAACTGCCCCTTTAGTTCTTTCAACTCAGGCAGCGCCATACGATACGGCGGAATAGAAATGGGCTGAGTGCCCGGAACCAGATCAATGCAGAAGTCAATATCCCTGTCGGGTGGCATACATGGTAGGTCTGAAGGGAAAACATCAGGGAACTCACAAACAATAGGTACAGAATCAATAGAGGGAACCTCAGCACTATAATCACGAACATACGCTAAATAGGCCAAACACCCCTTCTCGACTATATGCCGAGCCTTCACATACGATATAACACTGCGACTAGAATGACCAAGAGTCCCTCTCTACTCTAAACGAGGCATACCTGGTAAAGCTATGGTCACAGTCTTGGCATGGCAGTCCAAGATAGCGTGATAAGGTGATAACCAGTCCATCCCCAATATAATATCGAAGTCAACCATGTCTAAAAGCAACAAATCTACACGAGTCTCAAGACCCCCAACCACCACTATACAAGAATGATGGACTCGATCGACCATGATAGAATCACCCACCGTTGTAGACACATAAATAGGAACACCCAATGCATCACTAGGCATGACCAAGTACGGGGCGAAATAAGATGACGTATATGAATATGTAGACCCTGGATCAAACAACACTGAAGCATCTCTATCACAAACCAGAACAGTACCTGTAATAACCGCATCTGAAGCCTTAGCCTCAGGCTAGGCCCAAAGAGCATAACATCGGGGTTGGGACCCACCACTCTGATCTACCTCTCTGGATGGCCTGCTGCTGGCTGGACCCCACCTCTGGCGGTCTGAGATCCACCTCTAGGACCTCTACCTCCACCTCTAGCACCTCTACCCCCACCTCTAGCTGGATGCGCAAGCTGTGGAACACCTGGTGCCTGAACCATGGCACGAGAACCCTGATGCCGAGAGTTACTCGGTGCTCGAGGGCAAAACATTGCAATGTGACCCGTGTCACCACAAGTGTAACAAGTCCTCGGCTGCTGAGTCTGCTGACCTTGTAGACCTGAATGACCACCCCGGAAACTCTGAAGCAGCGGTGCACTGATAGGAGCTGTCGGTGCACTAAAGGGCCGCTGACCAGAATAGTACGTGTGAGAACCACGGCCACCTGAGTCACCATGAGAAACCTGAAGTGCCGACTAGAATAGCCTAGGAGGATGACCCCTATCTTATCAATATCTTCCTCCAGACGAGGCACCACTGAATCTGCCTGCCTGACGGGGGTCTCTTGTCTGCCCTATGACCACCCCCTGTGATATTACCATCTCAACCCTCCGGGCCACATTGGCCGCCTCCTAGAAGGATATCTCACTCCTAGTCTCTCTAGCCATCTGGAGACAAATCGGCTGGATGAGCCCGTCAATAAACCGTCTCCCTCTCTCCCTCTCAATGGGAAGTATAACAATAGCAAGGCGAGCCAAGTCATTGAACCTGGTCTCGTACTAGGTAACTGTTTATGGATCCCTGCTGGAGATGCTCGAACTGCCTCCGATAAGCCTCTCGCTATGTAATAGGGAGAAACTTCTCCAAAAATAGTTGCATGAACTTCTCCCAGGTCAAGGCTGGCGACCCCGCTGGTCTATCTAAGTAATAATCCCTCCACCAAATCTTGGCAGATCCAGACAGGCAAAATGTAGCAAAATCAACCCTATTGGTCTCAACAATACCCATGTTCCGAAGAACCTCGTGGTAGCTGTCCAAATAATCCTTAGGATCCTCGGTAGATGCACCATTGAAGTTAGTAGTGAAGAGCTTGGTGAACCTATCCAATCTCCATAAAGCATCGACAGACATAACTGCCCGATCACCGGCATGGGCTACCACACCCGACTGAGCTGCTCCAACTAGTTGAACTGCTGGAGTCTGAATCGGGGGAGCTACATGCTCCAGAGTACGAGTAGCAGGAGTCTGTGCTCCTCCTCCAGCCTGAGAAGTGGCTGGTGCTACAGGAAGCAAACCTGCACGGGTGACACTCTCCATGAGGCCCACCAATAGGACCAGAGCGCCCTGAAGAACTGGGATAGCAATAAACCCTTCTGGGACCTAAGCTGGGTCCACCGGAATTGCTGGGGCTGGGGCCAGAACCTCCTCGTCAAAGTCAACTTGAGGCTCCGCCATTGGTGCTGCTGCTTGGGGCTGAGCTCTGCCCCTACCTCGGCCTCTAGCACGACCTCTCCCTCGCCCTCTGCCCCTAGTGGGTGCTGCTGCTGGGGGCTTGGGCTGCTAAGCGGTAGATGAGAAAGCGCGTGTTATCGCCATCTGCAAAAGAACAGAGTAGAAATTCAATGACACCAAATCGCATGACAAGAAAGAACAAATGTGAAACTTTTCCTAACTCTATAGCCTCTAGAGGATAAATACAAACGTCTCCGAACCGATTTCTCAAACTCTACTGAGCTTGTCCGTGAGTTGTGAGACCTAGGTAACCTATAGCTCTGATACCAACTTGTCACGACCCGGATTTCCCACACTCGGGGGTCGTGATGACGCCTACTCGTAGAAACTAGACAAGCCACACATCATAAAACTCCTAACTCTTTTATTTTTAATCTTTTTATCATTCATAACAACAAGCATTAAATATTTAAATAATAGCGGAAATATGAAATTAAAGCGGAAGACTTAAATTAATCAGCTAAACAATAATGCGAAAACCAACATACCTCTACCCAAGAACTGGTGTCACATCACTCACGGACTACTAAGAGTACTAAATACAACCGTTTGAAAGAAATATAACAATGTCAGTTTCGATTACAAGAGATAACAGAACATAAATAAAGATAGAGGAGACGTCGGGCCTGCGAATGCCTGCAAGGCTACCTCGGAGTCTCGGTGGACTGAAGGCTGACTTCGAAGCTACTGCTATTGTCCTGTACCTGGATCTGTGCAAAAGAGCACAAAGTGTAGTATCAGCACAACCGACCCCATGTGTTGGTAAGTGCCTAGCCTAACCCCGGCAAAGTAGTGATGAGGCTAGACTGGACTACCACATAAACCTATGCAGCTATATATACATATAAAGCAGAATCGATACAGAGATAACTAATCAATATGGGAGGGGGAACATGCTATGGGGGAAGTAACAAATCTAAGTAAAAGTCAACCAGTAAAGAAGGAAAACAATGCAACTCAGACATCAATAAAGAATCAGAAAGCAGCAAGTGCACGACATCACCCTTCGTGCTTTTACTTTCATCCTCACCAAGTAATGATATAACAAAACATGCACGGCATCACCATTTGTGCTTTTACTCTCTTTCCTCACATATAATCAATAGAATCGGCACAGAATGGTACATCGTGTGGCACGGCATCACCCTTCGTGCTTTACTCTCTTACCTCACAATAAGCAAACAATACACGGCATCACTCTTCGTTCTTTAACACTCTTTTCTCACAATAAACAAACAATGCACGACATTACCCTTAGTGCTTTAACACTCTTCCTCACTCAAACAAAAATCACAAGTAAGGGCTAGGGAATACACAAAATAATAATAGAAAATCTCGGCAAGGGAACACACTTAAACAATTAAATCCCAGCAAGGGTACAATATCAATAATCTCAACGTCCCAGCAAGGGAAAAATAATCAATAAGAAATAATATCCCGGCAAGGGAGCAATTTAAATACTCTTTCTCTTTCTTTCACTTTTATTTCATATCTCACTTTACCACTTGAGCCAATGCTCCAAAAGGTTCAATCATTTTATATACTTTCACAATTGTAATATAACTTGAGCCAATGCTCCTTGATGTTCATAGGTCACAATTTCCTTTCACAAGCTTTTCACAACAAATAGGAATCATCATCATGGCAAGAGGAATACAACGAAATCAAGATATTCACAATTTAAAGACTCACGGTCATGCTAGACACCAACGTATATATACTCGTCACTATGCCTATACGTCGTAATCGACAATTACCACATAGCAAATAGGACTCAACTCCTAATCCTTCAAGCTAAAGTTAGACCAAACACTTACCTCGATACCTTGAACACAACTCAAGCCTCAATTATAGTTTTACCCCCTGATTCCACTGCCAATTCGCTCGTATCTAATCTCAAATTACTTAATTACATTAATAAACACTAAATGAATCAACCCCAATGCATGAGAATGAGTTGTCCAAAGTCTTACCTAAATAGTCAAAAATTGCCCCTGAGCCGACGTGGTCAAAACCCGAGGTTCGAACCAAAACCCGATTACCCATTCTCCCACGAACTCAAATATATAATTTGTTTTGAAATCGGACCTCAAATTGAGGTCCAAATTCCCAATTTTCGAAAAACCTAGGTTCTACCCAAAATACCCAATTTCCCCCATGAAAATCTTTGATTTTACGTTGAAATCATGTTAAAAGATGTAAATGATTGAAAAAATGAGTAAAAACTAACTTACAATTGATTTGGAAGAAAATTTGTTCTTTGCAAATCGCCCAAAGGAGTTGTATTTTGAAAATAGTGTGAAAATGACTTAAAAATCGGCTAAGAAAATTGCAGGTCTCTGATATGAGAAATACGAACAGGGGTTCGCAATTGCGAACCCCGACCTCTCAGATGTGGGAATTTCGAAGTGATGTTTGCGTTTGCGAACACTGTACAAATTGAAGGGCTTCGCATTTGTGATCGAAAATGTCGCATTTGCGACAGGCCCTGTTTCGCATTTGCGGACCACTTGGTCGCATTTGCGATCAGGCTATAAAAATTCCCTTCTCGCATTTGCGATGTCAGGCTCGCATTTGCGAGACCTGCTTTGCAAATGCGAAGACTGCAGAACAGGAATACCAGATTTTTTTCAAAGTTCAAAAATGCAACCTGTGCCTATCCAAAACTAACCCGAGCCTTCGGGGCTCCAAACCAAATATATACACAATCTCAAAAATATCATACGGACTTATTCATGCGATCAAATCACAAAACTAACATTATAAACATCGAATTTAACCTCAAAATCCAAGAATTCTTTCAAACTTCATAAAACATCAAATTTTCCAATTTAGGTCTGAATCACGTCAAATGACGTCCGATTTTAACCAACTTTACAGGATGGACTTAAAACATATATAAGACCTGTACCAGGCGCCAGAACCAAAATACGGGCCCGATACCATCGCTTTCGAATCAAATTTCCTTTCCAATTTTCTTAAACATTTCAGAAAACAATTTTCTTTAAAATTCATTTCTCAGGCCGGGACCTCGGAATTCGATTCCGGGCATAAGCCAAAGTTCTATATTTTCCTATGGACCCTCCGGGACCGTCAAATTACGGGTCCGGGTCCGTTTGCCCAAAATATTGACCAAAGTCAAATTTATTCATTTTAACATCAACACTTAGCATTTTTCAATAGAATTTTATATTTAAGCTTTCCGACTACGCGCCCGGACTGTGCACGCAAATCGAGATAACTCTAAATGAAATTTTTAAGGCCTCGGGTACACAAAAGTCAATTAAAAACAGATGATGACCCTTTGGGTCGTCACATTTTTACTGAGAAACTTTTGTTAATTTATTATTTATTATAACTTATGATTATATGCTTATCATAAAATAAATGATATATATCATAAAAATTATCTTATCTATACACAGTTATATTTAAAATAAAATGATAAATAAAATATTTAATATTTGAATCGATCTGGAATCTAAAATTTGGAAGAAATTACGCCTTTATAAGTGTAAATAGTTCTAAGGTTATTTAAGTCATTTTAACAGAAAAGAACTTATCAGTACTTTTTTTTATCAAATACTTCAGCAACTTATTATCAATTTCAGCACTTGTATCCAAACACGTAACTGTTTATTTACTAAATTAGTTTCAGTACTTAAAATGCTTTTCAGCACCTAATAGTACTTCAAATCAGCTAATTCAAACGGGCTCTAACCAGTGAGAGACATGACTAGTCCGTTGGTTTTTATTGACTATTAATTGTTCTGTGTTGTCACATTCACTTGAATGAAAAACTATTTTCTCTTCTTTTTTTAAAAAATATATCGAACCCACTAATCACGAATCATTTGCAATTTATTTTATATATATATTTAGTAGATTTTTCAATATATGTTTAAAGTTTGAATAAAAATTATCAAATTATGTTGAACTCATATAGACCTTATTTTTGTACATAAAGTATTAAAGCGCTAAAGCTGAGATTATAATTCAACACTCATCTACAAAACTTCAATACATTAACGTGGAAACTTTTATTTTGTGTCTCATACAACTGACACTAGTTATATGAGGTATTTTTTTGTCTCAAATTTTTATGGACCCAGAAGTATAAGATAGTGGTCGACAAATTTGTAAGATAAAAAAGAGCCTCATACAATTAATGTAAGTTGTGTGAGACACAAAATAAAACTTTCCGTTAATGTGTTTCTGCAGCTCCGCATTCTATTCAGAGAAAAGGAACTCTCTCAAATAATCTTTTTCTCTTGAGGACAAGTGAAAGAAAATATTTTTCTTTACTTCATCAAATTTTGGCTTACACATAAAATGGTAATAATTGATAGGTATTGGTTGATGTTCTTCTAGCATGTACATAGTTTTGTACATATTATCTTAATTTAAATTCTATACTTTCTGTTCTCTTTTCTCTTTTTTTTTTTCTAGTTAAACAACATATGTATCCTAAAATTAATACATTAATTAATTCTAATTCATGAGCTAATAAAAAATTTAGCCTCTTCTTTCAGTACAAGGTTCAATTTTCAAAAGATACAAGTCCATCGTACCAAACTCTACACATGCCTCAATAAATTCCTAGTAGGAAAAATTCTAGATAGATTACGTAAAGGAGACAAAGTGTTTAAGGCATGTGTAGAGTTTGGTAGAGCAAGACTGTGCTTAACGCGTTCCAATTTTCTCGATCTGTTACTTCAATTTTTTTAAGTTTAAGCTGTATATATGTAATAACAGTGTAAAAAATATATATACAATTATTATTTATTATTTTTGGTTAAACACACAATCAGGTCATGATCATAAAGCAATTGTAGATAAATCTCTATCTAAGTGGCAACTTTTAAGAATTATTACTATAATCTTAGGCTATCACAAGTTGATATATAGATGGCGTCAAAAATCATTGGACAGTCAATTTATGAAACTTAAATCCTTTTCACAAACTTATTTTTTCTTTCATGGAAAACCGAAAATTGGAAAACTATATATGATTACAAAAAACTTCAAAACTTTCCACAAGCCAGAATATGTGGAATTTATGAACCAAGGCTGCCACTGATAGCGGAGTCTCTTGACCTGTAACAAATTTCCACTATTCCTTTCTTCCACCTTTCTTCTCTAATTAATGGCAATGGAGTCAATAGAGACTTATAAACTTCAACCTAGGGTCCCACCATAGATTCGTCAAATCCCCAAAGTGTTGGAGGTGTACACTTAGTAATTCATACATATAGTTTTTTATCTGCCTCTATAAATAGCGATTCTGATCAGTTGCATTAAGTAGGGAAAAACACTTGAAAGGTAATAGAGTTAATAAGTCTCCCATTTATAACTTATTACATACAAGTTCTCGACATGACTTCATTCCATAGCTTGAAGACTTTGGCCATTGTGGCTCTTGCAATTTCCTCCTTTGTTCAAGTCACCCTAGGTCAGTCTTCCTTTTCTTATTAATGTAGTAAAACATACTAGTGTCTTTGCACTAGATAACCGGTTTCTATTAAATCTAATCACGAAGTTCAACTGAATTTATTATGTTTTTCCTGATACATAAGTTCATATGCGAAAGATTTTATGTGTGTAAACATAGTGTGAGTATAAATGCAGGGGATATAGCATGCGATAACTTAAACAAAGACTCATGTGCATTCGCAATATCAAGCAATGGGAAACGTTGCGTACTAGAGAAACATCTGCGAAGGAGTGGGGAAGAAGTATACACATGCCGCACATCAAAAATTGAGGCTGATAAGCTTAAAGATTGGATTGAAACCGATGAATGCATTGAGGCATGCGGCGTCGATAGAAACGCCCTTGGCATTTCTTCCGACGCTCTCCTGGAGTCTCGCTTTACCAACAAGCTTTGCTCCCCTGCCTGCTACAAACATTGCCCCAATATTGTTGACCTCTACTTCAACCTTGCCGCTGGTGAAGGTAATATTCGATTTGATTTTTTAAATCTCATGTCTATTATATTCTGTTTTCGAACTTAGTTTTGAATTTGCTCTATTATTAATGGGTGTGGTTTTGATTGGACATAGGTGTATATCTTCCCAAGTTGTGTGCAGAGCATGGGAACAGTGCACGACGAGAAATAGCGGAGATCAGAAGCTCGGGATTGGTAGCACCAGCTCCGGAATCAGAAGTCAAGCCCATGAATTTCATGATTGCTCCGGCAATGCCTCCTTTCTAAATTCCATAAAGATTAAATTCAGCATTATATGTATACAATGGTCTTTAGTTGTATTGTAGTATGAAAATAAGGACTCTGGGTAGGCCCAGTTAATATTACATTTTGAATCTTGGTATGGTTTGTTAGTTGTTACATTTCAGTAGCGTATACAATATTTACAAGCTAGGTGGACTAATGCCTCAGAGATACAATGGCATTCCTCCTGTCCAGCCCATTTTCCACTATTTTTGTAATGGAGTATTAATATACTACTACTTAATAGCGCTTAAACAGTGCTTTTATATGAAATGGAGTACTTTCTTGGTCTGAATATATCTAATTTATTTCTTGTTGAACAAAAAGTTAATCTTCTTGTTGTGCGCAACATTGCTTGAAAATTAATCTTGAAGTCGTTAGTTCTTGGATCATACTGTGTATTTTTCTCTTGAAAAGAAGTAGGGAATTTTTCATAAAGCACCATCTTTTTTGTCTAATTAGTCATTTATAGATATCCTTTGCTATATTACGTGTTATAGATATCTTTTATGTTTTTATACAATGTATTTCATGTATTTAAGCTGTTGTATTCATTAATACAACCAAAAAAGTAGGCATAAAATCTAGAATTCCAGCTAAGTTTGACATGTATTTAGCTGTATTCAAGTGACATTAACATTAAATACAACCAAAAATATAGGCGTAAAATCTGGAATTCCAGCTAAGTTTGACATGTATTTAGCTGTATTCAAGCGACATTAACATTAAATACAGTAACGTATCTGCGCTAAAAACGGAAGGAAATAAAATCACATGATATTCTCCTAATTTAACTCAACGAACTAAAACGATCCCTCATTAATCTGTATTTGAAAGATACATAATAAAGATTATAGCTGAATAAAGAGAAATACATATGAATAATACAGTCGAATACAACAAAATACACCTTAATTCATCTGAATAAAACACTTGAATACAAAAAAAATACAACTGAATACAGCTGAATAAACTCTTGAATGCAACAAAATACAACTAACTTCTGCTAAATAAAATAGTTGAATATAACTGAATAAAACTTAATACAGTTGTATAAAACACTTGAATACAACTAACTACTGTTGAGTAAAATAGTTAAATACAACTGATTAAACCTGAATACAAGTGAATACAGCTGAACAATACATTTGAATACAACTGAATACAAAGTTGGAATTGTACTGGTTTTTTATCCCATCCGTGGACATGCTCAGAGTTGCAAATTTGCTTTCCAAGTCTCCGAGAGGCACATCCGATTTGCAGCCTATAGAAAATGCTATAGGACCCTACTGGAAATGGGAAATCAACCTCTCCGTCGACTTCAAACCACCAAATCTGTTGGCATATGCAACGGACTGGAATCTGCAGGCAAAGAAAGGAGAAGAAATCCTTAAAGTATTTTGTATTAAGATTTTGTACTTTAGCTTTTTGTTTTTGCGACAGTACAACAGTAAATTTGAAACATGAAGTATTGAGAATTTGGGTAACAAACTAGGGTTTGTGGGAGAAGAAAGTCTGATTGTATGCAAATAGAGAGAGATTGTATTGGGGTTTGCAAATAGGCGGTAATTATGTGAGAGAAAACACAAAAAGGGAGAGAGAAAAATAATAATTAGCATATATGGTGCCTTAATTGTAGGATGTAACTATATTTAGATTTTTTGTTATAAAGAATAAAAGGTATTTATAGGATGTAATATTTTAAAATGGTATTTATTATTGATTAATATGGTACTAAGGTTTTCTATAGGGTGTAAAAATTCCAAAGAAGTATTAAGTATTTTTCTCTAATCGGGTAAACATCGTTCTTAAACATGACAGAAGATCCAAATCTATCTCCGCTACAAAACAATCAAGAAAGCTAACATTCCCACTGCTTGACTGAGTAATAGTAATAGACGTCGGAATAATTGAACGCTTTTGGGGTGAATCCATATGGAAATTTTACATACCTATATAAACTTTATTACCCTCTGTATTCAAGTTTCAATTTAATGACATCATATATACAAATTTATCAATTATAAATATTTTAGGAATTAAATGAGTATCCCTTTATATTAGGAATCAATTATTTCGCATCCTTATTTTCTCTCCTCTCTCTCTCTACGTCTTTCTTTATCTCTCAATCCCTAATTTTAATAATGTAGAGCAAAGGAAAAGAGAGCAGCAATTCCACCATTAACAACTATTAAAAAGCTTTGAATTCGAATTTGAGTTTTCAAAAAATACTATTTGTTTGAATTGGATGTTGTTGCAAACAATTGTGAATTCTCTCTACGTCTCTCTCCGTCTCTCAATCCCTAATTCCAATAATGTAAAGCAAAGGAAAAGAGAACAACAATTCCACCATTGACAGCCATTAAAAAAGCTTTGAAACTTTGAATTCGAATTTGGATTTTCAAAAACCATTGTTTGGATTGGGTGTTATTACAAACAATTGGGAATATGGTTTGGAGTTTATATCTCAATTTTGAGGGTGTTTTGATGAAGATTAGACTTGATTTTTGGTTGAATTTCAGAATGAGAAGAAGAAGAAGACGACGACGACGACACGGCATACATTATACTTACGAAATTGTAGTAAAACTATATAAAAAAAAATCATATTCTGTTGTTTATATATATTTTTTTTATTTAACTATTGTATGACAGTTGAACAATATTGTATAAAATATGTATTTAAATTTTATGATATTGTAGTTGTATATAAGTAGTTAGAATAATATATGAAATTGTAGATAAGTTGTATAATAAATAATTAGTTATATGAAATTTATTTTTACTATGTATAAATCAGATACAAAATATACAAAAGACATATTGTATAAAAATTGTATTTAAGTGGTATGATATTGTAGTTGTATATAACTAGGTAAATATAATATATGATAGTGTGAATAAATTGTAGATAAGTTGTAGATAAATTGTATAATATATAACGCGGTAGTGAGGCAGGAAGACAAAAATAGAGAAGAGAAAGCGAAAGAATGCAATCATCAGGGCAATGGCTGGAAAGAGCAATACTGGAGCTATATAACAAGATAGAGACGGGTCTTGATTTAGATGCTGAGATTATATCTGGGCTCGTCTCTTATTGCGAGCATGCTCCTCCTTTCGATACTAAAGAATATCTTGATGTAACCCTTTCCCTCCATCCATATCTCTGGTTTATGATTTTCTTGCTTCCAGTTTTGATGAGCATATTGTTATGGTAATTTGGGTTCTATATTTAGTATAAAGTCCATAATTGAGGACTAGTTCACTTCTGTATAGTGCGGTGTGCGGAGGTCATCAGCAATGGCTTTGTATTGTCTACTTCCTTGTATCAAGGTACAGTTTTACTCGTGGAACTTTTGCAGCTTTAATTATTCGGTTTTTCTATACCTAAATCCCTAAATATAAGTTCAATCCGGAGGGAAGAGGGGAGAAAGGAGAAGAAAAAAATAAAAGGGTCTAATTATATCCTTTGATTGAAAGCACAAATAATAGATTGAGAGTCTTTTAAGGTGGATTGTATATATTTTGTAACTAAAATGTGTTTAGATCGAATAAATAACAAAATATAAATATTTTCGTAATAAGATTTTAAATAATGAATAGGAACGAAAAATCTCATTTCCTCAATCCATAACTCATTTCCTCACCAAGAGAATGGCAGTTGTCATTTGTCAAGTCTCCAGTGGTGGAAGTTTCGAACTCAATGAAACATGGGCCGACTACTATATTGGATCCAATATGGTATATCGTCAAAAGTTGATAAATAGCGAGTAAAAATTACATGAGGTTGTTACTTTTCAAAATGGTATTTACTTTTTATCTACCATTTTAATTGTTGAGCAAAAATAGCCATTAATCTATTAAAATTAATATGAAAAGACAGTATTATCCTTTTTTTTCCATCTCTTCTCCAGCTCGGCAGGAGGGTTCAACAAGTCGGCATAAATACTATGCAGTCAAGCACTTATATATTCCCCAAGCTTGGATTGGAAAAAGAGATGTTACGAATTGACACCAATATGATATGCTACCATAATATTTAATAAAAGATTAAGAAGGTATATTAAGAACGACATATTTTCTTCTGATGGATATTTGATTAAATCTTGATTTTTGTAGTGTATATAATTTGCCTTATAATCTTCTGAATTCGATATCAAAGGAAGCTGTTTTACACTCAAGTCATAGTGTAGTCATGAACTTACAGTTACAAGTTCAAAAGTTAAGGACAATAGGTCCTAAAATCCTGAACTTAGACTAACAAGGTCAAAAGTTAAGGACATTAGGTCTTGAACTTAGACTAACAAGCTCAAAAGTTAAGGACACTTGGTCCTGAACAGTGATAAGTTCAAAAGTTAAGGACACTTGGTCCTGAACTTAGACTAACATGCTCAAAAATTATGGACAATAGGTTCTGAACTTAGACTTAAAAGTTCAAAAGTTAAGGACAAATAGTCCTTAACTTAGAATTACAAGCACATAACTTAAGGACAGGTGGTCCTCAACTTTGAATTCCAAGTTCAAAAGTTACGGACATGTAGTCCTGATGTCCTGAACTTATAGTTGCAAGTTCAAAAGTTAAGGACACTTAGTCGTGAACTTTTATGAGCAGAAGGGTGTTTTCGTATGGGCAGGTAAAGTTTATTAAAGCAGCGGCTAAAGACTAAAAATATTTTAAACAGTGCCTTAAAAGTAAATACATGTGTTATAAGTGGCTAACCGTACACTTTCCCCATTGAGAAGGAATAAAGTATACAAATAACTTTCAAAGTGGATGGTCTTGAATTTTTGTCACTGCTTATCCCATAATAATTTTCAAGTTTAATAAGTGTTACACATTACTTGTCCCATGGAAAATATTTTTAACTTTGTGTCAAAAGTTAAAGACCACTCAAACTATACTTTTGCAATTTTTGGATTGAGAAGTGGTATTCTCCAAAGTTATACTATTGGGCCTAAACCGGTTTTCCATGTGGAAGTTCTTGAAGTACAGCCGTTGGGCTTCCAAATGGAAGCACTTTGCAAGAAACATAACTAAGGCAATGTTGGGGCATTTGCATCTACGCTTATTTTTTGGGTCACGTTTTAACTTATACTTGTTTTATAAAAAAAAATTATAAAAATACCTATTTTTTCGCGTAACTTCAGCTACGGGCCTAAAGTAGCAAAGGCAATCACGCAAACTTCAGCATTCTAGTAGACAGGCCTGAAGTAGCAAAAATTGCTGAACCAAGTGTGCTAAAGTTTTTATTTGTAATTGCTGAACTTAAGCATTCTAGTAGCTGAAGTTTTGTTCTCTATTTGCTTATTGTAATGAGTTAATACCCTCAAACCCGCCTAAACTATACGATTTTTGTCAGTTTCATACCTATACTATTGGGTGTCCCTGGAAACCCCCTGAACTATATCCTCCTTTGTAATTAAACACCCCCGTCGCTTATGTGGCGTACTGTGTGAAATTAATTGCGCAAGAGCGCGTGAACATTGAAAATTAGCATGAAACGGGGCCCATCTGGCAGCTTCAATAACGGCTAATTAGCCCATTTTTTTTAAAAAACTTATATTTTATTTCCTTTTTCTTTATATTACATCATCTCCTCCATTTCTTCACCTTTCTTCACCATTTCTTCACCTTTCTTCATTATTTCTTCACCCTTTTTATCTCTTTCTTCATCTTAATCCATTTGAAATCCTTTCTCTGTTTATCGAATTTATTTTTTATCTTTCTCATTTTATCCATCCTTCATTGTTATCCAAATTAATTTGAAAGAAAAACACCCATTGTAGAAGAATTATGAGACCTAATCTGTTTTGTGGTTGTGGGCAGCCTGCTTCTTTGCGAACATCAACGATAAATGCTAATCCGGAAAGATATTTTTCTGGATGCAAGTACTATGGGGTAATCATCTTGCAAATCATCATATTTTATGTGATTTAATATGGCTAAATTTTGATTTTATTTATAATGGTTTGGTTAAACTTTTCAGGCTAAGGATAGTGTGGGTTGTGGATTTTTCCAGTGGTATGATCCGAAATTTCCTAACCAATGTAAGGTGATAATTCTTGGATTAAAGAAGGATAAAATGGAACTCGAGGCTGAATTGAAGAAGAAGAAAATGTTAAAGATGCTACTTATTATTAGTATATGTTTCAATGTGTATTTTTTGATTGTTCAAATGTCAGGGTAAATGACTTCTTACTGAGCTTAGGATGTAAAAAGTAAATCCATTCTATTCTTTTTTATAGTTAATACCCTCAAATCCACCTAAACTATACCATTTTAGTCAGTTTCCTACCTAAACTATCGAGTGTCCCCGAAAACCCCCTGAACTATATCCCCCTTCGTATAAAAACCACCCCGTCGCTTATGTGGATTTTAGTAATAATTACCCACGTGGCATGCCACGTGGCATATTTTATAATTTAATTAGGGCGTGTATCATACGCACTACAGCTAATGCGATAGGATTTTTTTTATACGAAGGGTGATATAGTTCAGTGGGTTTCTGGGGACACTCAATAATTTAGGTAGTAAACTGACAAAAATAGTTTAGGCGGGTTTAAGGGTATTAACTCTATTGTAATTGTTGAACTTAAGCATTCTAGTAGCTGAAGTTTTGTTCTCTATTTGCTGAAGTTTTTATTTGTAATTGCTGAACTTTAACATGTTTAAGCTGAAGTTTTTCACGTAAATTTAGTGTTGGCTGAAGTTTTTGTTTGTAATTGCTCAACTTAACCATTCTAGTAGCTGAAGTTCTGTTCTGTATTTGCTAAACTTCAGCATGTTTTAGCTGAAATTTTGTTCTATATTTGCTAAGCTTCAGCCTGTTTTATGCTATCATCTAATTGACTTTTTGTACAGATAATAAGTTTATCATAAGTAGAATTAGTAACTTAAAAAACTAGATAAATGATTTAGCACAACAGGTTAAAATGCATAATGTACAAAGCTATCCAACTAGTTACTATCATCTTCTTCAAAACTTACTTTAGAAAGTTATTTATAATTTATTTTTAAATAATCTGATAAACATACTTATAGCAATCATCCTCATGAACTGAAGTTTCATAGCAGCACCAACAGCAGCAAAAGAAAGAAGAAGAAGAAGAAGAAGAAGAAGAAGAAGAAGAAGAAGAAGGAGAAGGAGAAGGAGAAAGGGGCCTGGAGTTGTTTAAAGTGGGTACAAATTAAAACTTTTAAAAAAAAAATGGGTATAGATTAAATGGAGACGACCAAACAGGCGCCCCGTGCAATTTTTACGGCAATGTTTAAGAAACTTTTACATAAACCTAGCAGAATAGGTAATTAACATAACATGGCAACTAAATAATTACATTCCTTAATGAAAACCTATAAATCTGGACCGAGAATCACGTGCAAGGAAATCCAAATCGATTCAATTCCTTAAAAATTCAAGCTGACGAGATTCAGGAACAAACAATCCTGAACGTTTGCTTCCTATTTCTTTGCTAGGTAATATTTTCAAGGGAATAGTTATGTATCATTTTTATACATAAAAAATTAAATGTTAATCAACTATCGAAAAATTACTTTCACTTAGTGCTCACATTTCATAATCTCTTTGTTCCTATTTACCAAAAAAAGAGACTAATATATCTGAAATTTAACATGTATAATAATATACATACAGAATCCTGACATATAAATACATAACTACAATTGTATAAATCATTTATAAATTATAATAAATCATGTACAAATTATAATAGATACTTATACACGATGTAAATCATGTATAATTACACCGGATAATGAATCAAGTAAAAACCATGCACATATTAATGTTATATTTTATCATACATTTTTCAGCCATATGTATATATTGATTGTATATTGATGTTAATAATAGTGGATAATAAATATATACGTGAAATACTTATATCGACAATATATATATATATATATATATATATATATATATATATATATATATATATATATAGAGAGAGAGAGAGAGAGAGAGAGAGTACAATAATATTCTAGTACATTTTATATATCGTACAGTGATGATATTAGTTGTGTATAAATCGCAATGCTACTATACGTATATCACTGCTATATTTTATCATCTCTTGTTAGTTCCTCTTAATAGTGTCATTGAAGAACAAAAGCAACTTCGAGAATAATGCAGTAATCTTTTTAGAAGAAACTGGCATAAACCAACGAATTAAGGAAAAATTCTTTGAGATTTTTAGTATTTAGTAAAGATGAAATGTTTCCTTCAACATTGGGTACTAGTATTTTGACTTTTAAATGGGATTCCAATTATACGGCAATGTTTTTCCGTAATGCAATCTATAATAAAATATGTTCTATTTGGAATAAACAAAAAATACTAATAGGTATTGTCACGCCCCTTTTTACCCCCAAAATGATAGATATGTGTATAGATTGTTGTAGGTTAAGAGTTATTCCAATTAAAGTGATAATTTTGAAATATAGATTACTTTTATTATTCAGAGTCGCCACTTGGAATTGATTTATTTTTTTTTATTTTGTGTTGCAAGTCACCTTTTGTTTGAATCCAAGTCAAAGGAAGGTTTGACTCTTTTATTATTGGTATGCAAAAACAAAGTCCGGATAAGGAATTCTGTTGACTGGGAAGAAGGTGTAAGGCATTCCCCGAGTCCCGTGGTTCTAGCACGGTCGCTTTATTAACTTAAACTTGGTTTGAATTAATTTTGGACAAATTGTGATTAATATAATTTTTCATATTTTACCTATCCGCTTTTATTTCTTGATTATAAGAAAAATTAAAGAATATAATAAAATATCATAATCACACTACGCAAGCGAATGAATGATCGAGACAAAATTTAAACTTAGTCATAACAGCACTGCGCAAGCAAATCTGCAGTTATGACAAAGAATTATTAGCACGTTATTACTTTTGAAAAAACGGTTACTACACTTAAAGAAATTACTAAAATATTAAGTATCGCGCTACGCAAGCGTATCCGTAATTTTAGCAAAAGAATTAATTAAATTAAAAATTGATTAAAACTAGTAGAAATAGTATGTCATTATTGAATTAAAATATTAAAAGTTAATATCACGCAACGCAAGCGAGTCTGTGAATGAAAAATTTAAAAATGCGCCTACTAGTTGCCTAGCGTTTAAATTAATTATTAAGTAGATTAAGTTATTAAAAAAATTCACTAGAAAAGGCTATAATACTACTACGTTTGTTTAACCAAATATGACATTTAAACGTTAAAAAAGCATAGACTAGCCAGTTTTCAGACTGCTCATTCAAAAATAACCACCGTTTGCCAAATCATTGAAAATAGTCACTATTTTGATGCAACAAAGACCGGTCCAGTATAATATACTGGAGTTTGGCGCACCAGTGTATGAACTTCCAGCATATTATGCTGGACCGTTATACTTTGCTGGCTCCAGTATATTATGCTAGATCGGTATATTATACTGGAACTCCAGTCTAATATACTAAAGATTGATTGGAGTTCCAGTATAATATACTGGAAGTCCAGTATATTATGCTGGAACATTTTTTCGCATTTTGAACAGTGATTTCTTTCTGATTTATTTTTACATGAAAAATGGCTAAATTTTGATTACATTTGAAAGTATGGCTATTTTTGAATGACCACTTGTAAATATGGCTATTTTTTGAATTTCTTCCCGTTTATACTTGGACTCTTATCAATTATTGGCGTTGGGCTTGTTGAAGTTATTGAAAGAAAATTGGCCATCTTTATTGGAAGTATGGGCTTGCTATATTTAAAGGAATGGACCAGCCAACTTTGTTTGAATTGGGCTGCACAAATTCGAATTTTATTTGGCCCACGTGATTATTTTTTAAAAAGAAGAAAGGGCCAGCTAGCATGCTTAACACAAAATGGACCTAGCAGAGAATGTTTATAAAGAAAAGGCCAGCTGAACTATTATTTTCATGGGCTTGGCGAACTTGATTTTATTTGGCCCAAATAATCTGTAATTCCAATTTACTAATACTGTCAACAAGATTAGTTATGCATAAATTTATGTAGCCTATCTATTCAAATCCAACTTTTTTTTTATTGCTTCCAAAAGTCTACATCTATTAAGTACTACCACATCATCTACTGCTATCTTAAACAAGAACTAAAAATTAATTAAACCTACACATCTCTAAGGACCAATTTCAGTTAAATAAGGGGAAACCAACGCATTCATCATGCCAACTCTCCAAACTTCAAATTACTTCATTTGACTAAACATTTATTTTTCTCTTTTTAGCTTCAAATATCCAATGAATTTAAAGAAATAGCATCTATGTAGCAGTACATTAATAATAAGAGTGAAGCAGTAAATCTTTATCAAGACTTTTCATGCTCAGCATATTTACAACCCAAAAGAGATAAAGCAATGCCCTTAGAACTTTAAAATGACAGCATTTGTTTAATATTAGAACTTAATAGGAAAAATAACCATATTCTCATACTTTTTATCACAGGTTACATGGCAAAGCTTATGAGAAATACCTAGTTCGCAGA
>MU751307.1:0-42966 GCA_026770625.1 Nicotiana glauca
AATACTTAATTGTGGGGCCCTTAAATAAATCTCAACATAAAAACTCTAGATTCGGAAGGACCGTTTAGCAAATTTTACGGTCTTTCTCAAAGTTAATAAAGACGTATATACTTTAGGCGCGATTAATAAATATTACATTCCTAACACGGGTGCACATTTATGTGACCCAAATCCAAATCCCGACGAAATTAAAATGCACTAAAGTCACAGGTGTACTAGTATGGTGTGACTCGAAATGCGTTTTCGCGACATCGCAATTCTTAAAAATGACAAAGCGGGACATTAATAATGCATAAAAACGAAGCATATATAAAATCAGATAAAAACAAAAAACAACAGTTGAGCGACCGTGCTAGAACCACGGAATCCGGGAGTGCCTAACACCTTCTCCCGGGTTAACAGAATTCCTTATCTGGATTTCCGATTCGCAGACTGTAACAGAGTCATAATTTCCTCAGTTCGGGATTACACCGGTGACTTGGGACACCATTATTTTCCCAAATGGCGACTCTGAAATTTAATAAATAAATCCCGTTCCGAATGTCCTTTAATTGAAAAAACTCCTTCCCTTTTTATTATTATATCCCTTCCCGGGGAGTAGTATTAATAAGCGGTACATAAGTAGTAAAAGAAAAAGAGGTGTGACATTAATGAAAGTTCATAATTCCACTAGACCCGTTTAAGATCCGAAGCTAGCAGAAGTTACAGTCAGGGCAATCACTCGAGGACGAATGATCCCAATGGGGAGATAATGTAACACCCCATAAATTTGGCTTAGGTATGAATGAGTTAAAGGAGTATTAAGGTTATATTTTTAACATGTGAAGTCCCATCGGGATGAGCATGGGTGAGAATAGTATTTCAAAATCAAGATGGAAAGTAAGGTGCGTAAGATTTGACAAAATCGACTAAGTTTGCAGAAGGTTTGTCTTACAGAAAATTATATTGAAACTTTGGAAGGAATTGGGGAACATGAAAAGCATGAAAGGTGTAGGCCTTTTAAATATATTTCTAACGATATATTATGTAGCCCGAACGGATCTTTGTGGAAGAAGTTATGACCAAATTACTAAAGACACACCACCCAGTTATTTTGGCGGACAGCGAAGCGAGCTCGCTTCGCCAAAGTAGATGCGGATTTTTGTCTTCCCTTGAATGTAATGGACAGAGAATCGATGACACTTCGCTAGAGTAGATGCGCCCCAGTCCCCAGCTCTTCCCTATTTCTTTTGGATGAATTTTGGGGTCTTCTCCCGCCCTCTCAAGACCTCCAACCCTTCCCATCTTCAAGGTAAGCAATCTCCATTAACTTGGTGTGAAATTCCATCATTCTTACACTAATATTGATGAAATCTACTCATAAAACACATAGATCTTCAAAAAATTCCTTCAAGAACTCAAACGCGGGTTTTGCAAGATTTCTTCCAAAAGGTAATCCTACACCCTTAGACTTACATGTACGAATTTATTATGGGTATATGAGTGTGAATTAAGTATTGGGACTCTTGGTGTGGTGATTAGAAGCTATAAGTTCCCAATATAAATACATAATTAGTGTAGCGATTGGAAGGTGATTATTTGATGGAATTTTGTTGGTTGGGTGTAGATAGATTGTCATACATGTGATGTTGGAAGTTATAAATTGGTTAGTCATGATGGTGAGATAAATTATTAGTGAATGGTGATAGTTGGATGAACTAATCATATGGTGATGAGATGTAGAGATTTATGCCTACAAGGTATTTGATAATATGCTTAAATGGCTTAAGTTATGGAATTTGTTACTAATATTGGTTCCATTGGATATTGCTATTGTAGATTGAAGGTTCTTAGTATTGTGGATCATTATAGTAGCACTAAGGGGCAAAATTGAGGTATGTGAGGCTAACTCTCTATGTTTGGGAAAGTTAATAATTCTCCCTACACTACATTTCTTTTACGACGTATCAATTGCCTCATAAATATAGTTAAGCCTAGTTCCATGAATAGTTGTAGAACTTCTATTCTCTAGCTTCATAACTTGTTCATGACTTTTATTTTGAACGTTGTGAGATCAGTTCGTATTCAATATAGACTTGGGTTTGATGTCCCTAAGTCTCAGTATAGCTTACTCATCATGTCATAAACAACTGAAGTTTCAGTGTTCATAATCAGTTCAAGAATACATGTCCCATTCTAGTCATATTCATTATTCTAGTATTATATAACTCAGTATGATTCAGTATTATGTAACTCAGTATGATTCAGTATTCCAGTATTATGTACTCAGTGTGATCCAGTATTCAGGTATCACGTAACTCAGCATGGTTCGGTATTTCAAAATCATGTATTTCAGTATGATTCTCAGTTCCTGATTTTAAATTCCTGAATGTTGAACACTTGTATTTAGGCCTAAGGCCGTAGTTTATATGCTTTATGCATGTTTGGTCCTGAGGCCGTAGTTTATGTTTTATGCATGTTTGGGCCTGAGGCCGTAGTTTATGCTTTATGCATTTTTGGGCCTGAGGCCGTAGATATGTATACGTATACTTGGGCCTGAGGCCGTAGCATGTGCACATATATATTGGGCCCGAGGCCGTAGCTTATTCAGATAAATAGGTTGTTCATCATTCAAAAGATGGAGTATTCATAACCTTACTTCCTTTATTCAGTTTAGTTATAAGTTATCAGTTATCTTTTCAATTATTAGTTCAGTTATCAGTTATCAGTTATCAGTTCAGTTATCAGTTATCAATTATCTTTTCGGTTATCAGTTCAGTTACCAGTTATCACTTCAGTTTCAGTTTCAATAGTTATCATTTTAGTTATCAGCTCAGTTTCAGTTTCAACATTTATAATTCTTTCTTTCAGTTGCTCTACATACCAGTACAATTCAAATGTACTGACATCCCTTTTGCCCGGGGCCTGCATCTCACAATACAGGTAATGATTTACAGGTTGATAATTCCTAGCTCTAGGATTCTCGTACCAACTATTTGGCGATTCCCAATTCTTTTAGGGCATTGTCATTATTATAGTCTTCAGTATTTTTAGATAGTCAGTGTTTTCAATACTTCATTAGCGGCTTCATAGACTAGAGTAATAGCTAGACAGAGTCGCAGGCTTTTCATATTAAGCTGTGTTGACTACAAATATATTTTAGAATTGTATTGGTTTTTCCATACTTTGATTTATACCATCCAGACTTTTAGTATATCATCATGTGTTAGTTTATCTTCTGCATTCAGTATGTTATGATATCACATGTTGATTCATCCAGCCAGTTGGTTCGCTCGATCACACGTAGCCATGCACCGAGTGTCGTGTTACGTCCAGGCGTGACAAAGCTCTCCTCTCCTCCTCTCTTGAGCTCCCTGCCAACTTTGTGTACGCTACCTTCTTCGCCTCCACTATACCTTATACTATTGCATTCCACCACCAGTCTCCTTGGTGCCTGCCAGAAAAATGCTTTGATACACCTAGCACCTCTCTCGCCGCCTTCCTCACATAGTTCGCCGTCGTTGACCACATAGTGCTCGCGTCTCCATAGAAGATAACTGCTCCTCCAATTCCTAGGCTTTATCTTTGGTTAAAGCTCCCCATCTAATCCTCGGGCGGACACGAGCATAACTCTTCTTCCTCTTCATCATAATGTCGATGTCCATCACTAAGACCTTATGCTGAGTCGCGAGGGTCTCTCCCGGGATAATCTTGCAATCCTTGCACAACCCTCTATCACACCTTCTGAGGGGAAGGTAATCAATCTGAGTCTTCACCACCAAACTTTGAAAAGCAACCAGATGCTCCTCCCTCTTTGGAAAAGTTGAGTTCGCAATCACCAGCTCGAAAGCCTTAGCGAGAAAATTGCAAATCAATCGGTCTAAACAAAGCAACAATCCTTGGACCAAAACAATGAAGTTGTAAATCGAAACCTCAAATCAACACTGAAAAACTCGAAACTCAAACGACCCAACACATATATTGAAGATGGAGACTCTTCGCATATGAGGAGAAAATCCATCATTGAGAAAGTTGAAGAAATGTCAGATATATTACAGACATGTCGAAATCCAAGGCAGCTTGTCAAGCGTAGAACTCCAGTTGAGAACGTTGTGCTGAGTGCAAACCAGCTTATAGAAAATATTAGTAAACGAGTGGAAATGGTTTAGTCAACGTTGTGATTTCCTATGTATATTCTGTTATGGATTCAATTATCTTGGTCATGTGCATAGTCCAGCACAATATGCTTTTGTATCAATAAAATTCTTACTTATCAAAAAAGAATGGCTGCCATTTTTTGTTGTTGTTTTTTTGGTATCTAAGTTCGTCCGTTTATTTTTTTGGGTCTCTATGGAAAACGGTGCTACCCTCGGTTGTAGGGATTGAAATCTTAGGGCAGGATTTCTATAACTGGGTATTTTATATAAAGGTGGAAAGGGATAATGGCCATTGGATTAGAAGGAAATAGATGGCTAGGATTTAATCTTGCACTTAAGCGAGCTAATGGATTGGGAAGAATGTGCTAAGGGTAATTGGGTTGGACCATGTCTTTTGGATTTGAACTTAGGCTAAAAAGACCAAATAATACAATGTATCAATTAAAATGTAAAAATCACTCTAAATTAAAATAAACTATATAAAACTAAATACTACGAGTGAAACTAATTTTTTCTGTATTTTCAAATGTTATAATACTATAAATTAAAATATACTAATTGACTTAAATTTATTTTTTTGTAATTTTTTTTATTTTTTTGTGTGATGAAAATAAAGTAAAGAGAGTGATATTAAATTCAAACTAAATATTTACGCTAAAATGTGTAAAATATTGGGGAGGGTCAAAAATTATTTGTCTACAACTGCCCCTCTTTGACTGGAAATGCGAAGAGTTTTCAGACAAATAATGACGAGACATATTTTTGAATCGAGCCTTATTTAGAGAGACCAAAAACTAAGAGAAATGAGAATATGACCGAGCCCTGGTATCTGAGCTGCCTACATATCCTTAGCTATAAAGGAATCAGGCCAAGTATAGTTCAGAAGTGAATGAGGTGATGGAGTATACCGAGGTGGAGAACCGACTGAGGTGCCGTCAAGGTTCCGCTCTGCGGTCCCGTTATTACATAAAAAATCTAAATTGAAAAAACTAACTAAGCTTATCAGCTACGAGTTACAAGATTCCTATCTATGAGTCTTCTGAAGCTTGATCTTGAGTTTTGAATGGTTCTTCATGCGGACTTTAGATTGGAACTTTGACGCTTGCTAGCTGCATGTGCTAGCTCATTCATCTTCACCTTTTTGGATCAAGACCGGACATATAGCGCTCATGACCTCAACCACGTCTTGAGCAGTTCACATCTTTTTTCTTCTTCTGCATTTTGGATTCACTTTTCTTTTCTTTTCTTTTCTTTTCTTTCTGGATTGAGACTATTTTTTTGGTCATCTCGGATTGATGACTTGCATTCTTGTCTCGAGCTTCGCTTCTGCTACTTTTAACTTGAATTGAATTCTAAAATAACTTTCCTTATTCTCTAGGTGGGCGCTTGCTACTGACTTGGAACTTCAAAAGACTCTGAAATGAGTTTTCTTGTTCTTCTGGTAGGAGCCTGATACTACAGCAAAACAGACAAAACAAAAGAAATTGTCCTACCCCAGTTCACAGTAGGAAGATTTGTGAGTTGTTAGCAAAACTATACATCACCTACCCTGCTGATGAAGGATGCAATGATGAGAGTAAGATTAATGACTAGACTAGGATGTGCGTCTCCTAAAAATGATTGAGCTTGCGAAAAACTATAAACTAAGCTTGACTAAAGTAAAGAATGACCCTGTTCTCCAGGCGGCGCCCCTCATTTCAAGAAAACTAAACATTAATAGCTTAAGAAAACTAAAATTGACCCTTTTTTTCAATTTCAGACTTACCCTCTCTTTTTTTAAATTATTAACCTAGGAGAAAATTCACGGGACTAGGTTTTCTATCTTAGGAGAAAGATTTATCAAACTAAAACTTTGATCCTAGGAGAAAGTTCATCAGACTAGGTCTCTTTTCATCTGTTTTTTTTTTGGTATCTTAGGAGAAAAATTCATCAGACTAAGAGGTTTATCCTAGGAGAAAGATTCATCTTACTAGGGTTTTTTTGTTGTCTTAGGAAAAAGATTCATCAGACTAAGATTTCTTTCCTAGGAGAAAATTCAGCATACTACGTTTTCTATCCTAGGAGAAAGTTCATCAGACCATGTCTTCGATCTTAGGAGAAAGATTCATCAGACTAAGATTTCTATCCTAGGAGAAAGTTCATCAGACTAGGTCGTCTATCTTAGGAGAAAGATTCATCAGACTAAGATTTTGATCCTAGGAGAAAATTCATCAGACGAGGTCTTCTATCTTAGGAGAAAGATTCATCATACTAAGTTTTTGATCCTAGGAGAAAGATTCATCAGACTAAGACATTTATCCTAGGAGAAAGATTCATTAGAATAAGACGTTTATCCTAGGAGAAACATTCATCACACTAGATTTTCTAATCTTAGGAGAAAATTTCATCAGACTAGGTCTTCTATCTTAGGAGAAAGATTCATTAGACTAAGATTTTGATTTTAGGAGAAAGCTCATCAGACTTGGTCTTCTATCTTAGGAAAAAGATTCATCAGACTAAGACGGTTATCCTAGGAGAAAGATTCATCAGACTAGGATTTTCACTGGAAAAAATCCATCAGACTAGGACTTTTTATTCTAGGAGGCAAAATGTGACGATCAATGGCATGATTTTATGCACAATAGCAAGACAAATAAAAGCAAAGATTTGAGAAACTTCCTTTTGTAGTCTCTTATCTTCTTTGCTTTTCCTTCACTCTCTCTCTCTCTCTTTTTGTTTTTTTTCTTTTCTTTTTGAATTACTTTCCTTGCATTGCTTTGTTCCTCTTTCACACAAAGAAATATTTGTCAGTTTTAAAAATGGTGGTCGGTTTGTGGCCTTGAGTCCTGGGAAGCTTGGCTTCTGCTCAATCAGCTTGGGTCAGCTTTAAGAGAATTTTGCTTTGTATCAATTCTGATTGTTTCACACCCTGTACCATTTGTATTTGTGGCTCAATCTGCCTTATCCCATCTAGAGATCTTTTCGTAGGTGACCTTTTCTGATATCTTGAATGACTTCCTGCTTTTTGAGCAATTTGTCGGTCAAAGAGAATCACTAGTTATCTTTGCTTGCGCCAAGTAGGCCGACAAAAAGTCTTTTGGGGAAGCCTTTGCATGAATCCTCAAAGCATATTGATAGTAAAAACTAAGTGCTGACAAAATTTACTTTGTGCAAATGAAAAGCTGGTAGAAGATTATGAAACCTTTTCTTACTTGTTTTGATAAGGACTGACTCAGAGTGAAGGACACAATGATGCAAAGAAACGAATATTAACAAGAAATGCCCCCTGTCAGAAGGACAGAAGGAAGAGTTTTTTTTTCTTTTTTTAATAACTAGCCTTAATGAACATGACATGCATTTTGAACTCAACGGCCTGATCTATCAAACTAATCCAATCTTCCCTTTTACCATTCTTATGAACTTTGAAGTCGGGCTTGTTCGCGCCGATCCTTTGCATCGACTTCATGACTTACTTTCGACTAGTGGTGCCCCGAGGAATTTTCACCAACTAGTCTCTCTCATTTATTCATCTCTGCTTACCGTCGTCTTACAGTGCCCATGAGAGTTTTCACTAATAAGACTCTCTCATTTTCTTTTTTTTTTCTTTCCCTTTTTTGAGCAACTTGATAGTGTTCTATGTCGTGTGACAACTGTTGCTCATTGCATGCTTCTCTTGGCGTTCTTGAAGGCATACCACGAGGTCTTTATTTGGAAGGATTTTGGGTAGGGTTGGAAAGAAAAAACTTCATGAAGGCTCAAACTATACTCAAAGTAAAGGGGGTTATGGACTGACAACTCTTGGAATCGACTCTTTCAAAAGTAAAATAAAATCTCTTCCTCAGTTTCAACTATTTGGAATTTTTTTGGGATTTGTCTTTTTTTTTTGAATTCTTATTTGGTTGGACCGAATCGCGAGGCTGCCTACGTATCCATTTTTTTTAAAGGAATCAGGTGTAAGGTAGTTCAAACATCTAACTAACTATAATTTTTCTTTCTATTCCTCTATTTTCTTTTTTCTCCTTTCTATTCTTTTTTCTTTCATCTTTTTCTTATTTTTTTCAAAATAAGTTGCCACAACTTCTATTTTTTTAGGGCATGGACCATTGATAATTCTTTCTTCTTCTTCTCTTTTTTTCCACTTAGAACTTTCTAAAAACTACCCCAGTTTGTACTCTTGAGTCATGGACTTTTATTGTTATTTTTTTTTTCTCTTGACTCTAAACTAGATTCCAAAAGCGGGTGGTCCAAGAAAACAACACAGGCTCAAAAGGGGCAGGTAGGATATAAAGTGTTTGGATAGCAGAAAAAGGGCCTCCCAGCCTCGAGAACGCCACACATAGTATCTTTTTACGATCACAACATTGACGAACATGTCTATCTTCTTGACGTGTCGTGGTCACAAGACATTTCCTATCCCTTAATGTCATACCCGATCTTCACAATGATTTGAAGGTGAATTTTGCTCAACCTTAATTCCAAAGCATTTCAACTCTTTATTTATCCTCAAAAGTATATTTTATTTTATTTATTTTTCAGTTATCCAATTCCAGATTAAATCAGCTCCTAAGATCTGGCCAAAATTTCCACGTGCATTTCATGTCATTAGAACTTGCGAGAAAAGAACTAAGAACAAAATGACACAAAAGGACAAACTATATTTTATTGAGTAAAGGATGAAAGGGTGTGACAAAAAGACAAACAACCTAATAGCAACAAAACATGCAGACAAGACTCACACGAATAGCATAGAGGGATAGAAGGGTTTGTCACACCTACTTTTTGCCACCCGAGAAGGGATTTAAGGGAGTTTTTCCAATTAAAGTGACATTATTCGAAATGTGAGTATTTAATTTAATTCTTTCAGAGTCGCCATTTAGAATAGTTTATTTGGTATCCCAAGTCACCGGTTTATTTTAAAATCCCAAATCGAGGAAATTTGACTTCATTTAAAAGTCTGCGAAACCAGAAATTTTAGATAAGGAATTATGTTAACCTGAGAGAAGGTGTTAGGCATTCCCGGGTTTTGTGGTTCAAGCACGGTCGCTTAAACTATTAAAATTAGCCTAATTATCTGATTTGCTACATGTTTTAAACCTATTGTGCATTTTTTACTTTATTAAGGCTTTTAATTATTTTAACCGCTTCTTAGGATGTATGGCATCATTTCTTGAACAAGTTATGATTTTCGTACACTTGGCATTTTGGAACATACCGCAAACCACGCTATATGAAATGCACTCGCAGTTCATGACATGTTTATTTTATTATTATTCGAAGTTGTTGTGATCGGGTTACATGATATGCACCCCCGAGTTTGGAAATTAGGTGTAACGACCCGACCGGTTATTTTGAGCTCTAGCACGTCGTTCAATAGTCTGAGGCTATGAGCAGCTTCATTTTAGGTGTTATGACTTGTACGCGTGGTCAGAATTGAATTTCGGGAAATTCGGAGATGATTCGAAAAGAGAATTCTCATTTCAGAAGCTTTAAGTTGTAAGAATTAGGTAAGATCGGATTTTTGAGTAAACGACCTCGAAATTGGGATCTGAAGGTTCTAGCAGGTTCGTATGATGATTTCGAACTTGGGTATACATTCGGGTTGGATTTTGGATGACCCTGGGGCGTTTTGGCACCTATTGTGTAAAGTAGCATTTTGAAAGAAATTTCATAAGTTTGGGTTGAAGTGCATTTCAATGATATCGATGTTCATTTGGGATTTCAAGTTTGGAAGAAGCTCCGTATGCTGATTCTGGAGTTGGAAGCGTGATCGGAAGTGAATTCGGAGGACCGTAGGTCATTTTGGAGCCATTTAGTTAAAGATAGAAATTTGAAGGTTTTTGAGAAGTTTGACCGGAAGTGGGATTTTTGATATTAGGGTCAAAATCCGATTCCGAAAGTTGGAGTAGGTCCGTAGTGTCGAATATGACTTGTGTGCAAAATTCGAGGTCAATCAGACGTGATTTGATAGGTTTAAGAATCGAAAGTAAAACTTGGAAGTTATAAAGTTCATAAAGCTTGGATTGGGGGTTGATTCATGATTTTAGCATTGTTTGATGTGATTTGAGGCCTCGAGCAAGTCCGTAATATGTTTTGGGACTGGTTGGTATGGTTGATTGGGGTCCCGAGGGTCTCGGGTGGATTCCGAGTGGTTAACGGATCAAAAAATGGAATTTTTTTGGAAGGTTGAGGTTGCTGGTTGCTGTCATAACCGTATCTGCAGTTTGTGGACCGCAGATGCGGCACTTCAACCGCATATGCATTTTTGGGCTAGAAGAGAAGGGACCGCAGATGCAGTCATATTTTCGCAGATATGGGACCGCACCTATAGTGGAGAAGTCGCAGAAGCGGAAATAAGGGTGCATGGGAAGGACCGCAGATGCGTTGGAGTGGCTGCATTTGCGGAACCGCAGAAGCGGTCATAGGACCGTAGGTGCGGAAATTGCTGGAGGCAGAATGGTGTTTTAAACCGGGGTTTGAGTTCATAACACCCATTTTTCTCTTGGTATGGGCGATTTTGGAGGGTTTCAAGTGGGGTGTTTCATTATCATCGACAAGGTAAGCTAACCCCAACTATCTTGAGTTAAATATATTAATTTTGTATGGGTTTTAGCATGTAAATTAGTAGAAATCAATGGTTTGAGGGAAAACCTAGAAAATTTGTATTTTTGGATTTCGACCACGATTTTGGGTATGGAATTTAGAGAAAATCATATATTTGAGTTCGTGTGGCTATGGGTAAACTTTATCTTCGAAAAATTTTGGATTCCGGGCACGTAGGCCCGAGGGCATTTTTGTCAACTTTTCAATCGGGGTTAGAAATTGTTATAAATTGGATTATAATGAGTACCTTAGCATGTATTAATAGGTTTACATAATTATTGGCTAGTTTTAGAGCGTTGTGCATCGATTTGAGTCTTTGAAAGGGCGTGGAATGTTGGTTATGGATCTTCGGAGTGAGGTAAGTCTCCTTTCTAACATTGTAAGAGGGAATTTTCCCCATAGGTAAAAACAATTGGTTATGTGCTCCTATTTTTGGGGACTACGTGCGCACGAGGTGACGAGAATCCGTGCGTAGCTACTATTATGCTATTGTTCGGGTAGTTTAGGACCCAAGATCATGTTATACTTGGATTATTTGTGAACTTATTGATAGCTTGAATTGCTTAAATCACATTGAATTAGTAAATAAATTTCTAAATGGATTAAACTTCATTTTTCTTAAATGGTTAAAAGAGAATTTACTTTCATTGGATAATTGCTCTGTGTGGACTCCTGATTGACTATCTGTGTGTGTTTAATTTTAAAGCTGGCCGAATGCCTCGGCAGATTAAATAGATGCATCTGTGGTTCACGTCATTCGACCCTCGGCGGTGCACAATTTACATTTCTGTTGGAACGGGTCGTCGATCTCAGCATGATTTGCGCATGCTTGTATTGCTTGCCCTGAAACTTATTGAAGTTGTCGATGCCTCTTTCTGGCTTAAGAATATATGTATAAATGATGAAAAAGAATGATTTCCTATAAAAGAAAGAATTGTTTATTTGCTTCAACCCATTGAATTATAATCATATTTATAAAAATTCACGATTTAATATATTATGGATATATCATCATTGGACCATTAGTAAGTGTCGAAGTCACCATCTCGTCTCTACTTCTTCGAAATTAGAGGGGATACTCATTGGGTACTCGTTATTTTTGTACTCATACTACACTTCTGTGCATTTTTGTTGCCCAGGCATATGCATCTCTAGTGGCCTACAGGGCGTTGCAGAACGGATGACACGCAGACTTAGAAAAGCTGCACTTCTCGAGGCGATCCTTAGCCATCAGAGTCTTTTTCAGGTTTTTGTATTTATTTCTTTCCAATATTGTATTCCGGATGATTATTGTATTACATTATTTCTTAGAAATTGCTCATGCACTCGTGACACCGAGTTCTGGGACGATTCTTGGATTATTAAATGTTAGGTTTTGTTAAAGATTTAGCGATTATTCCTGTAAATTTTATTATTCGTATTTAATGTGTAAGGAAAAATGATTTTAGACAATACAAAAATTGGAAGTTAATTAGGTATTTTGTTTGGCTTTCCTAACAGTGGTGTCCGGCGCCACCACGATCCTCGGTGGACTTTAGGTCGTGAAAACATGGTATCAGAGCACTAGGTTCCCTTAGGTCTCGCGAGTCATGAGCAAGTCTAGTAGAGTCTCGCGGATCAGTATGGAGATGTCTGTACTTATCTTCGGGAGGCTACAGAGCTGTTAGGAGTACTTCCCTTCTTGATTCCTCATCATACGATTTGATTCCTTGAGGCTTAGGCCCTTGCTTCCTTCCTATTCAATCTTACATAACGCGAACTGCTGGTTATAAATTGAGAATTGAAGAATTATAATGGCACTACGAATGTGGTGCAGGATGTTTCTCCAGGTATAGTTGATTGGACTATCATCGTCGCCTTGTGGAAGTATATTCTGCTGTTTTGGCCCAGTAGCAGTACTTTATAGATCCTTGAGGCTAGGCACAGGTTGTCATGATGCTTATGAGCGACTATTCCGCAGTATTGTTATGATAGTAGGATATTTGCCTGTGTGTCGAGGCAATGAATGACTTGAAGGGAGGTTTACTCAGTGCATGATCTATATATTCGGTATTTTATTCCCGATAGGTAAAAAGCAATCAGGCAGAGAATATTCAGGTTGGGGTTGACAAGGTATTGAGACTTGGAATTTGCTAGCATGGCAACATTTTCTTCTATGATGAGGTGTTGTTGTCCTTATTGAATGTACTAGATTCGCCGGTGTTATGATCTTCTACAATTCACCTTTGGAGCAGGATATTGCAGGTCATTATTGATGAAGCGACTGTTAGATGTCGCGAGGCAAGGTGGTTCAAGGTTGAATCAGCATTTATAATATTGGCAACTCGAGAGAGATGATCTCCGGCAAATTTTAAAGTTAGTAGCGATTTGTGGATTCAAGTGCTACAAAGATAGATTTTATTAAGGCAACAACTGAGTAGCAAAGGATGAGGAAAGATGCGTGGAAAGTGTCAGACGGTGGCTAAACTTCCTAGAAGGCCAGGTGTATGAAGCAAAGGTTATGTAGTTGATTAAAGATGTGAGTTTTCTCAAAGTGGGAGAGTGGCGGATGTTGCATATGGGCTTGGTGGTATGATGATTACGCACCTTAAGGAGAGTTTGGAATGATTTGGGATTTTAGTGGCTGGCGATTGAAGTCTTCGGGTTTAATTGGAAGTATGGGCTAATATGCAGCAAAGAGATCAGTCGTGCGAATATGGTTGATGATTCAGAGTATAAAAATGGGGTTTTATAGAGAATTTAGGCGGTTGATTGCGCAAAGTTATATCAATAAGAGATAAGGAATCCCGGTGAGTTCCAAAGTTGTGTAATAGTGGCTTAAAGCTAAGTGGGAGAGTCCCACCACCTATGATTGGGTTGCATGGTTAACCACTTGTGAGGTTTTCTGGTTGTTGGCATATTTCTGGGTTATTTCGGCTACGGGAAAATAACATAAGTGGTAATTTGAGCAAAGTAAATGTTAAAGGGTGCTATGGTTGGCCTTAATGGCTCATGTTCGGACTTGGAGAAGGATTCAGGACTTATGAGTTATATGGATGCGGGTTTCGAGGGGAGTGATTCCACCGGGTGCCTCATCGAGAGGGTATTCACGTGTTATAATATTTATGAAGTTTATTATATTCGGGACCAAGTCAGAGCGGGTGGCTCTCAGCAACGGTCCTAATGGATTCAAAAAGAGGTAAAGTATGGTGCCTAATGATTTTGAGACTTTAAGTACAGTTAAGAATCAAGATTTTGCAGCAGCTTATGAGTGGAGGCCCAAAATGTTCTATAATATTTTGACTTGTAGTGTAGCACTTGAGAGAAAGATGAGAAAGGACTTCGAATTCGTAGAAGGATTAGCATAATGGGCATATAAGTTGAGGATGCGAATGTGCGCACAAGGAAGGTATGAAATGGTTCATGGGATTTGAGACAGCATGGTCTCGTGGTTCCAGGTCACTCAGGATGAGTGCGGATGGAGTGTGTTATATGTTTAAATTAGTTATTGTTATTACTAAGTCAATCGGAGTAAATTGAAGGAAGATATATTGGTTAACCACAGTTGAGTTGGCGTATTGGTGGTAGAGGTCAGTTCCTTCAGCGTGATCAAGTTATGCATGTGATTTGTGGTGGTACGTGTGAGGCTTGTCGGTCGCCGTAATTAATGTTGTTCAGGAGCATTCTTCTATTATGGCATGTTATGTGTAGGCTGATCCCGGAAGGATATGGTGGCTTAGACCACTACTTGGATGTTTGCCTGTACTACGGTTATGAGAATTTACTTGTGTATTGCTATGGTTCTCCTGAAGGGAGTCCAGTGAAAAGCTTTTATTGGCACGTTGGTTACAGTGAGTGGTATGGAATTTGATGTGAGGATCAAGGTTGCAGTCGGTGCTGACAAGGATGTCACGAGCTCGGAGGAGCAGGAAAGGAGTTTCGATGTTTAAAGTGAGTTGGTATTGTCGTCAATATCACCTGAGATCGGTGTTTTGTGAAAAGGGCTTTGCATCCTAGTTAAGGATTCTTGATCGCTTTTCAGCGTTAGAGAGATTAGTGGTTTGGATATGCGGACCCATTATTTATTTCGGAAGGTTGCGGAAGCGTGTCCCATAGGAAGATAATATAAGTGTGACATGTAGTAACTTGATTGATTAAAGATTTAAACCAAGTATGAGGATTGTGGTAATATCATTAATTTGAGAATTTATGCCTGGAGGGCACTCTGTTTATTGGGTTATGGACTGTGGAGGTTTTCTCCGGTTATGAGGGTTATTCGTATGTGTTATGAGAAAAGGGAATTATTATAGACCTTTGAAAGGTTATTAGCCTAGTTGGTGCAATCAAAAATTGGCTTGAGATCAGTGGATTGATTTAAAAGTGAATAGGGGCTTTATATCATGCGTGATGTGTTCATCTCAGCAATACGTTCCTTATGGAAGGGAGTCGGGGTGTTATTTCATTGTCAGCTATTTCATGTAATGATGTATTGTGTCGTGTGTGTTGTGAAACGGCTTGGTGAATTTCTTATGTGTTGAGGTTCCGCATAGAGATGAGGTTATATGAGCTGGATGGCTCTTGAGATTCAGATCATATATCGCACTTCAGTTGTGCTCGAGTTTATGGATTATAGCGTTATATGTCCTCCCAGGAAATGGTATTATACACTTAGAATGTTTATGACTGATATTCAGTATTTTGTTGTAATGAGCAATTTAGCTCGATGTACATCTCCTTATGTGAGTTCCAGGTGTGGATCGGGTTGCATGCCGCCATGGGTATGTTATTTGGATCGAGTGGAACGCCGCCGTGGTTATGTTGTGTGGATCGGGTGGCACGCCGCCGTGGTTATGATTGCTTGGATCGGGTTGCGCGCCGTAACAGTGTGATGTTCATTACAGTTCCCCATATCTGTTTATTGTGTTCTATTTCCTATTTTCTGAAGGAAGCTCATATTAGCTGTACGCCCGTGTTGTTTATATGATTCGAGAGCGAGGTAATTTAAATTCCTTTTCAGAGTTCATTTTCCTTTTTGTATCGCATTCTAATTGGTAGCCTATTGGCACATTGTGGCATCATATGAGACTTTTGGTTAGGTTAGGGTGGCTTATTGCTTGAGCAGTTCGTATTGGGTGAGACGAGATTGTTGGATTTAGGATCAGTGCAATCTGATTACGTGAAATATATTAAAGAGCAAAGATCATTATTTGGTTCAGAATGAGGTAATGTTTCTTGTCAGAAGTATATGCTCAATGATTGGTTGGCTCGGCAGTTGATTATGAATTTCTGCACATCTCTTCCATTGTGGCAGCATTTTAAGAGTTAGAATAAGACATGTGTATGTCATGGAGTGCAATTGGAGCATCAGATTCGTGGAATTCTGACTAAGTTGATCAGAAAATGTTATTGTGGTCTGGTGAGTAAAGTGATGCTAGGTGTGAATTCAGCAAAGTTATGCATCGACGTTTGGGTACAGCGTGTAGTCATTGGTATGGTGATCTTATGTTAGAAACATGTCGGGCATAGAATTCCGGATGCTGGAATTGATCTCTAAGGCTTATTTGCTTGAATAAAAGGGAATATCTTCAGAATTGATCGAGCTAAAGTGCTCAACTGAGTTTTGGTAGCACGGGAAGGTGCATGAGAAGTTAAACAATGATTTCAGACTACTTCAGTGTAGTTCTCAACACAATCGAGGATGAATGTATGCTTAAGTGGGAGAGAATGTAACGACCCGACCGGTATTTTTGAGCTCTAGCACATCGTTCAACATTCTGAGGCCATGAGCAGCTTCATTTTAGGTGTTATGACTTGTACGCGTGGGCGGAATTGAATTTTGGTAAATTCGGAGATGATTCGGAAAGAGAATTCTCATTTCAGAAGCTTTAAGTTGTAAGAATTAGATAAGATCAGATTTTTGAGTAAACGACCTCGGAATCAAAATCTGAAGGTTCCAGCAGGTTCGTATGATGATTTCAGACTTGGGTGTACGTTTTGGCACCTATTGTGGAAAGTAGAATTTTGAAAGAAATTTCATAAGTTTGGGTTGAAGTGCATTTTAGTGATATCGATGTCCATTTGGGATTCCGAGTCTGGGAGAAGCTCCGTATGGTGATTCTGGAGTTGGGAGCACGATCAGAAGTGAATTCAGAGGTTCGTAGGTCATTTTGGAGCCATTTGGCTAAACATAGAAATTTTAAGGTTTTTGAGAAGTTTGACCGGAAGTGAACTTTTTGATATCGGGGTCGGAATCCGATTCCGAAAGTTGGAGTAGGTCTGTAATATCAAATATGACTTGTGTGCAAAATTCGAGGTCAATCGGACATGATTTGATAGGTTCAAGCATCAAAAATATAAATTGGAAGTTCTAAAGTTCATAAAGCTTGGATTGGGGGTTGATTCATGATTTTAGCGTTGTTTGATGTGATTTGAGGCCTCGAGCAAGTCCGTAATGTGTTTTAGGATTGGTTAGTATGATTGGTTGGGGTCCCGGGGGCCTTGGGTGGATTTCGGGTGGTTAACGGATCGAAAAATGGAATTTTTTTGGAAGGCTAAGGTTTGTGGATGCTGTCATAACCGCATCTGCAGTTTTGGGCTAGAAGAGAAGGGACCGCAGATGCGGTCATATTTTTTACAGATGCGGGGCCACAACTGCAGTGGAGAAGTCACAGAAGCGGAAATAAGGGGGCCTAGGAAGGACTGCAAATGCGATGGAGTGGTCGCACCTACGGAACCGCAGAAACGGTCATAGGACTGCAGGTGCGGAAACTGCTGGAGGAAGAATGGTATTTTAAAACTGGGGTTTGAGTTCATTTCACCCATTTTCCTCTTGGTATGGGCGATTTTGGAGGGCTCCAAGTGGGGTGTTTCATCATCATCGACAAGATAAGTTAACTCCACCTATCTTGAGTTAAATATATTAATTTTGTATGGGTTTTAGCACGTAAATTGGTAGAAATCAAGGGTTTGAGGGAAAACATAGAAAATTAGTATTCTTGGATTTTGACCACGATTTTGGGTATGAAATTTAGAGAAAATCATATATTTGAGTTCGTGTGGCTATGGGTAAACTTTATCTTCGAAAAATTTTGGATTTCGGGCACGTGGTCCTAAGGGCATTTTTATCAACTTTTCGATCATAAATTGGATTATAATGAGTACCTTAGCATATATTAATGGGTTTACATAATTATTGGCTAGTTTTGGAGCGTTGTGCATCGATTTGAGTCTTCGGAAGGGCGTGGAATGCCGGTTATGGATCTTCGGAGCGAGGTGAATCTCCTTTCTAACCTTGTAAGAGGGAATTTTCTCCATAGGTAAAAATAATTGGTTATGTGCTCCTATTTGTGGTGGCTACGTGCGCACGAGGTGAAAAGAGTCCGTGCGTAGCTACTATTATGCTATTGTCCGGGTAGTTTAGGACCCAAGAGCATGTTATACTTGGATTATTTGTGAACTTATTGACAGCTTGAATTGCTTAAATCATATTGAATTAGTAAATCAATTTCTAAAAGGATTAAACTTCAGTTTCTTAAATTGTTAATAGAGGATTTACTTTCTTTGGATAATTGCTCCTTGTGGACTACTGATTGGCTGTCTGTGTGTGTTTAATTTTGGAGCGGGTTGAACACCTCGGCAGATTAAATAGATGCATCTATGGATCGCGCCGTTCGACCCTCGGCAGTGCACAACTTACATTTCTGTTGGAGCGGGCCGTCGACCTCGGCATGATTTGGGCATGCTTGTATTGCTTGCCCTGAAACTTATTAAAATTGCCGTTGCCTCTTTCTGGCTTGAGAATATATGTATAAATGATGAAAAAGAATGATTTCCTATAAAAGAAATAATTGTTTATTTGCTTTAACCCGTTGAATTATAATCATAATTATAAAATTCACGATTTAAATATTATGGATATATCATCATTGGACCATTAGTAAGTGTCGAAGTCTCCATCTCGTCTCTACTTCTTCGAGATTAGATGGGATACTCATTGGGTACACGTTGTTTTCGTACTCATACTACACTTCTATCCATTTTTGCTGCCCAGGCATATGCATCTCTAGTGGCCTACGGGGCGTTGCAGAATGGATGACATGTATACTTAGGTGAGCTGCACTTCTCGAGGCGATCCGCAGCCATCAGAGTTTTTTTCAGTTTTCTGTATTTATTTCTTTCCAATATTGTATTCCGGATGATTATTGTATTACATTATTTCTTAGAAATTGCTCATGTACTCGTGACACCGGGTTCTGGGAGGATTCTTGGATTATTAAATGTTATGTTTTGTTATAGATTTAGCGATTATTCCTGCAAATTTTATTATTCGTATTTAATGTGTAAGGAAAAATGATTTTAGACAATACACAAATTGGAAGTTAATTAAGTATTTTGGTTGGCATGCCTGACAGCAGTGTCCGGTACCACCACGACCCTCGGTGGACTTTAGGTCATGACATTAGGTATCATGACCATGACACGAGAACCGTACCCATAGTCACAGTGTCACCTAAAGCAAACTATGAATGATTAAAAATGTTTTCTATGCTAAGTCAATATTTGTAACGACCCGACCAGCCGTTTTGCTTTTAAAACCCCATTCGCCCAAATAAAACTTCTCACGCTTGCTTTGTCTGATTTACGACCAGCGAGGATGGTTAGTTCGGGATTCGGAAGAGTTTGGGTTGAAATATGCTCATTTGATTTATTAGGATTTTTTTTAAAAATTAAGTTTGAATTTGGTCAACATTATGAGGAAATGGTCCAGGATTTGTGTTTTGATAGCCCTGGAGGGTCCGTAGGAAAATATAGGACCTGGGCATATGTATGGAATCGAATTTCGAGGTCCCTAGCCCAAGTAATGAATTTTTATTAGAAATTGTTAATCTAAATTTTTAAGGATTTAAAGAAAGTAATTAATGATTGATCACGTGGGTATCAGGCACGTATGTTGGTTCCGAAGCCCGGTACAGGTCCAATATAATATCTAAGTCTTGTCTGTGAAGTTTGGTGAGAAACGGGACTGATTTGATATGATTCGGACGTCCGGTTGTAAAAATAGGAATTTGAGTGTTCTTAAGTATTTCATGCGTTTTGAAGTTGAATTCGTAATTTCAGATATTATTTTGGAGATTTTATCGCTCGAGCAAGTTTGTAAAAGGTTGTTGGACTTGTGTGGGTGTTTGGAGTGGAGCCCTGAGGGCTCGGGTGAGTATCGGGCATGGGTTGGCGGTGAAAACACCCTAGTTTTCTGGTTTTTCTGCGAGAAGTTGCAGGTCTCGCGAATGCGAGAAATTTGTTCGCAATTGCAACCTCGCATTTGCGAGGAAGCTACCGCAATTGCGATGAAGATAGCAGGTGGACAACGTCGCATTTTTGACAATTGCACCACAATTGCGAACACTGCAGGGTCCGTATTTGCGACCCCAGGATCGCATTTGCGATGAAAACAGGAAGGGGGCCAATTCATAATTGCGAAGATTTTGTTGCAATTGCGAGTTCGCATTTGTGAACCTGATGTCGCTTAGAGACCTGAACACAGCTTTTAAAAACAGGACTTAGGCCATTTATTTCATTTTATCTGGGCGATTTGGGAGCTTTCAAAGAGGAGATTTCGACATAGCATTGTGAAGTAAGTTATTTCTACTTAATGTGAGTTTAATACTTGGGTTTTAGGTAGATTAACATACAATAATTAGTGAAAATTATTGGATTAGAGAAAACCTAGGGTTTTGATAAAACTTAAGTTTACCCACGAAATTTGTTATGAAATGAATTAGAAATTATATATTATTGATCCTTGGGTTATAAAGAATAACTTTATTTGAGAAATTTCAGAATCCTAACACGTGTGCCCGGGGTCGAATTTTAGGAAACTTGTGTTTAAGGTTGGGGAATTGCTTTAGAAGTTAAAATATGTTCTTATGAGCTTGTATTGACTAGTTCTTACCTCATTATCTAGTTTTGGATTGTTTGGCTCCAAATTTGTGAGTTTGAGCTCGTTCTTGGCATTGGAAGTACGCTTTGGAGAGAGGTAAGTCTCCTATCTAACCTTGTAAGGGGTAATTGTCTCCCTAGGTGTAATAATTGAATAATTTGCCATTAAATGCGGGGGCTATGTACGCACTTGGTGACGAGAGTCCGCATAGCTACTATTATGCTTAAGTCCGGGTAGTGTAGGACCCAAATCATGTTTTATGTGATGTTTTTGTGACTCAGTGATTAATCTGAGATTTGCCTAAATCATGTTGAATATCGTAAATAGATTTAATAATTAGACCACCACTTTCTTGCCCTTTTAAAGAGAAGTTGATAATTTGTTAGTACTTGCTCTCCTAATGACTATTATGTCTACCTGTTGTTGTGTTTAAATAAATTTGACCGTGTCGCATGTATGATTTGTGAGGGGGGTAATAGATGCATCTATGGTTCACGTTGTTCGATCCTCTAGCAGTGCACACTTTATTTTTATGTTGGATCGGTCCGTACGACCTCGACACTACTTGTGCATGCTTATTGATTGGCATATTCTGTGGATGGAACTTGGTTATATGCCCTGAAATGTAAATGGCTAACTATTATAACATCTAGTAAAAGACTTGTTGCTCCATGCTATAGACTGTTAATTATTGTGCTATTCATGCTTCGTATATCACTTATCGTGTTATTTGACCCTAGTAAGTGACATGTCGACCTCTCGTCTCTACTTTTTCGAGATTAGACAGGATACTTACTGGGTACATATTGTTTATGTACTCATATTACGCTTATGTACTTAATTGTATAGGACCTGAGGCAGGTACATCTGGTTAACAGGCTGGTGCGTACCCTTGACCGACAGGGATTCCACGGTGATCTGCTCCCTTCCTATGCCGTTCAACAGCCTGATAGAGTCTTTTCTTTACTTTTAGCTGTCTACTCTATTTCAGACAGTAGGATAGTATTATTATTTTGTATACTCTACTAGTTGCCCACGCACTTGCGACACTAGGTCTTGGCACACATATTAATAGACTACTATTTTGGGGTTGTATAATTATTTTTTGCACATTATTGATCATTTCCGGTCTTTAACTTTAACTTAAGGAAGGGGGTCGTGTTCTGCAGTGGAAACTTTTTTAGGCTCTTAGTGTTCTTTTGTTTGTGTATCTTGTGAAGATGAAGGAGACCCCAAAATCTAATGGGGGGGTGTTCTTTGAGAGGAAACGACTGATTGTATTTTCTAAAGTCTAGGGTTTTCCCTTGCGGTGTAGGTCTACATCTCTTTTTATAGTCAAAATCTAGGATTTTAGGAGTATTTGGCTTGGGTTATTATGGTCTAGGTCCAAAAATTAGGCCTAAACATCGATTGTTTCAGCCAAAATTTATTCTTTCTCGGTGAATGAGACTAAAAATACGACCTCATTTCCTAACTAATCTTACTTAAGTAAAATAACTATTAAATAACACTAACCGTTAAAATAAACCTATTTTTTTGTATTTTCAAAATATCATACTAAAAAATAAAAAATGAAAAAATCATTGTAAAATTAAGATAATATTCTTGGAACTATTTTTGTATTTTTGAATTTTAGTAGACAAATTAAAATAACTACATAAAAATATTAATTAGCTACATAAGAGAAAATATGCTTGTAATTTTTATTTTTTGTGATAAAATAAAGCAAAAAAAAAGTCAAAATTAGTTGAAATAACTATATTAGGCCTAAACTAAATATTTACACAATAAATTATATAAAATCTTGGGGAAGGTCAAAAATCACATGTCTACAGCTTCCCTTCTTTGACTGGAAACGTGAAGAGTTTTCATACAAAGAACGACGCGATAGGTTTTTTGACCCGACCCTTATTTATAGAGACCAAATGCTAAGAGAAAGAAGAATGTGATTGAGCCCTGGTATATGAGCTGCTTACATATCCTTGGCTATAAAGGAATCAGGCCACGTGTAGTTCAGAAGTGAATGAGGTGATGTAGTGTATGAAGAGAATGAGAGAGTCGAGTGAGGTTCTGTCCAAGGCTCCGGTTCGTGGTACCGTTATTACATCAAAATTAAAATAGACTAACTAAGCCTATCAGCTACGAGTTACAAGATTCCTATCTATGGATCTTCTAAAGTTTGATCTTCAGTTTTAGTTGGTTCTTCATGTGGACTCTGATCTGAATCATGATGTTTGTTAGTTGCAGGTGTTGGTTCTTTCCTTTTTCAACTTCTCGGATCAAGGAGGGACGTGCAAAGCTTATGACGTCAATCACGTCTTGAGCAATCCACATCTTTTCTTTGCTTCAGCACTTTGAGTTCAACTTCTTTTCTTGTTTTTCTTTTCTTTTATTTGGATTGACACTTCTTCTTTTGATTATCTCAAACTTGTGCCTTATGGTAAGAACCAGTTCAGGCACTAAAACAAACAAATGAACAAAATTTTTCTTCCTCAGTTTTCAATAAAAAAGTTTTGTGAGGAGTTGTAACAAAATCTAAACTATTTATTTATTGAAAGCAACTAAAATGGGGATTGTGTATCCTTGGAAAAAGATATTAGGGAGTGGAGCCCTATATCTATAATGAAATCAGCTAGGGATTGAGGGCCCTAAGATGGAAAGATTATCAGGTTATGCCGGAAAAATGACTGGGTTATGCCGGAAAGGTCCTCGGATTATGTCGGGGAAGGTCATCGGGTTATGCCAGAAAAGAAAAAAGGTCCTTGAGTTATGCTGGGGAGGTTAACGGGTTTTGATGGAAAATTCATCGGGTTATGCCAGAAATAAAAAGGTCTTCGGGTTACGCCGGAAAAGAAAAAGGTCTTCGGGTTATGCCAAGGAGGTTTACGGGTTATGCTGGGAAAGTCATCGCGTTATGCCGGAAAAAGGTCCTTGGGTTATGCCTAGGAGGTTCACGGGTTATGCCGGGGAAGGTTATCGGGTTATGTCGGAAAAGAAAAAACGTCATCGGGTTATGCCATGAGGTCCACGTGTTATGCTGGGAATGGTCATCGTGTTATGCCGAAAAAGAAAAAGGTCCTCGGGTTATGCCGGGAGAGGTCATCAGGTTATGCCGAAAAAGAAAATAGTCCTCGGGTTATGCCAGAAAAGAAAAAGGTCCTCGGGTTATGTCGGGGAGGTCCACGGGTTATGCCGGGGAAGGTCATGGGGTTATGACGGAAAAAGAAAAAGGTCCTCGGGTTATGCTAGGGAGGTCTACGGGTTATGCCGGGGAAGTCATAGGGCTATGTAGGAAAAGAAAAAGGTCCTTGGATTATGCCAAGGAGGTCTACGGGTTATGCCGGGAATCAACTAGGGAGTGGAACCCTGTAATGGAAAAGATTACCAGGTTATGCTGGGAGCGACGAGGGAATGGGACCCTATGTTGGGGAAAACGTAGCTAGAGAGGGTTTTGAATCTTTCTTCTTCTTCTTTTTTCATCATTCTTTATTCATTTTTTTTATTTCATAGAATGAGTAAATACGAGAAAGAATTTTGGAGGGGACTTCCCTTTATGGATTGTTGCTGCAAAGCTGTTTCTAGCCATTGCACAGTTTCTCTTTGGTTTCACCTGCTTCTTTCAAGGTTGACTTGGATTTCACCTAGACAATTTTTAGTTTGAAACGGTGGTTGGTTTTCTGGCCTTGATTATTTCAATCAATTGATCTCGGCCCTTTCAACTGCAACTAGTTGCTTCCTGAATGCCGGCTGCATTTTTGACCCTGGAGAAACTCTGGTTTTTTAGATTTTGCCATGATGATTGGTCGATAGGACTCAACCTTTTCGACTTTATTTTGCCTCTGTAGGCCTTTCACTTCTAACTCTCTTTTTTTTCTTTTTTTATTTTTTTCAATTTTTAACTTCGGAGCATTGGGGGAACTTTTGGTTCCTTAAACTTGCTACAATGGCTAGTCACGTGGGACTTAACCTTTCCAATTTTTGTTTCGCCTTTGTAGGTCTTTCATTTTTGGTTTCTTTCTTTCAACTTTAATTTCAGATCATTTGTGTACCTTGGCTTTTCAAAACTTTGCCGAGACGGTTAGCCACGTGGGACTCAACCTTTTCAACTTCATTTTCCTTTATGGGCACTTGAATTTATTTTCTCCTTCTGAGAGTTTTGATTTCGAAGCATCAGCCGCCATGGACAATCGAGGTCGACTTGATGCCCCTAACGAGGTTGGGTGCCTTTTGCACATTAGCTTATATCAAACGAAAACCCTGTAAATTAGTCTTACCATCCTTTCTTTGTCTTAGTTTCGGAATAGAGTTAGACCGAAATGGATTGAAAGAAAGCAAACATTGGAATGGAGAATGAGTTTAAAATAAGAAGTGTCCCTTTTAGAGGAAGAAAGAAAGAGGGACTTATCTGGAGTGCATGCAGACTTCAATGAACATGACATGCCTTTTGGACTGGATGCCTGATCTGTGTAAACCATCCGACTCTCAAAAATTTATCATAACTTTTGCCTCAAAATTGAGAACCCTGCCAGGACCCTATCGATGCCAATGGCTGTGAGGATCCTCTTTTTGATCAGGGACGCCCTTTGTGGGTTTTCACGAGCTAACCTCTCTCATTTCTCTTCTCACCATCTCCTTATAGTGCTCTTTGCGAGTTTTCACTAACAAGACTCTCTCATTTTGATTTCTTTGCTTACTGCCGCCTCATGGTGCCCATGTGGGTTTTCACGAATAAGACTCTCTCATTTTATTTCTCTCATTTTGATTGTATCAAATCCAAGTAACTGTATTCTTCGATCCCTGAACATTCTCACTGATTGATCAGAAGGACTTGAATAGGGTTTGAGTAAAAAGGATTTGTATTTAGTTCCAACTATGGAACCTTTTGGGCGGGATCATCGATGAACCATTATCACATCTTCCTCAGTTTTACTTATTGGGGGACTTTGGATTTTTGTTTTGGTGTGACTGAACCCTAGAGAGAGGCTGCCTACATATCCTTTCGGAATCAAGTCTTACGTAGTTCAAGAAACTTTGTTTTTGATTTTCTTTTGTTTTTCTGTTTTGTTTTGTTTTCTCTTTCTTTTTCCTTTCATTTTTTTCTCTCTTTTTTTATTTTTTTTCATTTTCTTTGTCTTTTATTCCTTTTTTTTGTATCTTTCTTTTTCTTCTCCTTTTTTTCACTTTTCATCTTGTTATTGTTTTCAATAACACTTTCAGATTTTAAAGAGGGTAATCAAAGAAAAATAACCAGCTCAAAGGGTTTGCAAAGGGTTGATAGTATTTGGGTAGCGAGAATAAAAGTCTTCTTCATTCCAACCAGAGAACATTTATATTATATAGAGGATCCAACATAGTACCTTTTGGCTGCATTAGCATTGACATTTGTTTCAGGACATTTCCTTTAATATTTTCCAAGTACAACGCTCTTTTTGGCAGTATCCTTGTTACCATGTATGAATCTTTCCAATCTGGAGCCAATTTTCCTCTAGTTGTTCCAACTCTTTATTTTATTTCCTTAAACTTATCTTCATTGCAATCTAATTCTTGATTCATTATTTTGAAGTCTGACAGCATTTTAGGATCTGGGCATGAAGTCTGCAAGCATGTCATGTTATTAAAATCTGCATTTAACAGAACTACAAAGAGAATAAGAAAAATGACAAGAATAAAAAAAAAGATGTTCCTGGACAATGAAATATTGATTTCATTTGATTTTTGATTTTTGATTTTTTTTTAAAAATTTTTCTTTTAAAGATATAAGGGTTTACATTGGAAAGTAAGACAATAAATAAAACATCTGGATCACACCCTGAGATAATCCAGATGCAGAAATCAAAGCAAGACTAGCTACCGAGGCTCCCGTCTGATGGGGAACTTTTAGGCTTGGCAACCATTTTTTGACTTTTCTTCTGTCTCGGCAATGGCTGCAATGGCTTTCGACGCCGGATCAAATTCCTTATATTAAAAAATCATTCTGACTATTGGCCCACTGTTGTGGGTAGGCAACAGATTATTCATCACATCAAGAGCTTTTTCATCCTGAAAAATAATTCTTTCAGCTTCAATCAAATCTTCAACTGTCCTTTTGAGGGTCCAATAGTCCTCTGTACTCTGTCCCTCTGCTCCAGAGTGGTATTCACATCTAGCATCAACTCGGTGCGAGGTGGACTCGGGGTTTGGCCAGTTCGGGGCCACTGGCTGCAATAGATCTAGCCTGATTAACTTTTGGAACAAGCTTGAATACGATTCACCAATAGGGATGAACTGATTCTTTCTAAAAGGCTATCTTGGACGAGGATTGTATTGGGGATCATTTGGTTGAGGATTATATAGAGCTTGGTAAGGATGGACATTTCTAGGAGGTGGAGCTCGGTTTTGTGTATAATGTTGTAGATGCATGTAAGATTGCGCGCTCATCACCGCATATGGAGTTGGTGCCACGACATAAGCATCACCTTGAAGGAGATAATAGTGTGGTGGGACCATAAGAGGCATATATGATTGGCTGAATGACCTACGGGCCTCCCTCGAGCATGAAACCATCATGGCTCCCTCCTCACTCCCATTTCTGTTCATCAAATCCTTCGAACCATTTTGAAAATCTGGTGATGTGGCTTTAAAAGCAGCATGACTCAAGATTCGGCCTGTTTTTAAACTGTTTTCAACCATTTCTCCAATTTTGATAGCCTCAGCGAACGACTTATCCACAACAGACATCATGTTCTCGAAGTAGTCAGCCTCTTGGGCCTGCAGGAAAACTTTTCAATTTGTCCATTGGTGGCTTTACCCTGGCAGCTTGCTCGCGCCACTTGACTGCATATTCGCGGAAGTGTTTTGCAGTTTTCTTTTTCAAATTGGACAAAGAGTTTCTGTCGAGAGCGATATCCACATTATATTGGAACTGGCGGACAAAATATCGGGCTATATCGTCCCACACGTGCCAATGAGTAATTTCTTGATCTGTATACCACTCAGAAGCGATTCCAGTGAGGCTTTCCTTAAAATAGGCCATTAGCAGCTCCTCTTTTCCACCAGCACCCCTCAATTGGTAACAATATCGTTTCAGATGAGCGACTGGGACTCCATGCCTGTCATACTATTCTAATTTTGGCATCTTGAAGCCAACTGGCAAGTGGATATGGGGAAACATACAGAGGTCACAGTATGAGACACTCTTTTGGCCACTCAGACCTTGCATGTTTTTTAGGCTTTGTTCGAGGCTCTTCATCTTCCAAGCCATTTCCTCTTGCTAAGGTTTTTTAATAACCTTTTCTTTGTTCCACCGAGAGATCATACTGCCGAGGTTGAGTGAAAGAGCACGGAGTCACATATGTTATTTCTGGTTGAAGCTGTGGACCCTGAAATATGAACATTGGAGCAGGTATCCTTGAAGTCGGTGCCTGGGGGCGAACTACAGAAGGCATGCCAGGATCATTGGAGGGCATTGGAGGGTGCCCGTATGGGATGAGAGGGTTGGGGACAGGGGAATTGGTAACCTCGCCTGACCTGGGGGTCAACTCAAGGAACCTAGGGATTGCACTTGGCGGTTCCCTACCATTAGACCAGGCGTCCCACATTTCCAATATGCGGAGACGCAATATCCTATTTTCTTCAGCAACTGCTGATTCTAGCTGCAGAATAGCCGACGTCGGGCTAACCTCAAGACCGATGATTGGTAGATTGCGTTTGGAGGCCATTTGTGCCTTTGGATCTTATGAAGGAGGGGAGACTAGAATACCAACAAAACCAACTACCAAAACCTGGCTAGTTTGCACACCCAACAACCTTGTTAGTTTTGAGACATTTAACATATAGGAAATCGCACGTTCAGATGCAATGCACCTAACAGTTAAACGCTTCTACAATGTATTTGAACGGTTGCATGTTTCATCCCGGCCTTAACTAATTTTTTTCAGTATGTACCTCTTCTTTTATTTTTGCATCTCTTTAATCACTCTTGATTTCTTTCATTTCGTTTCTATCGCTCTTTATTTTTGGCACTCTCTTTTTTTTTCGTTTTTGTCACTCTTTTTTTTTTCTTCTTTTTTAATTTTTTTTTCACTCTCTTTTTTTTTAATTTATTTTTTCACTCAACCAATTTTATGGCTATGATCGAATCTGATGGGGATTGCTTATGTATCATGACGTAACATGAATAAGATCTTTGCGTAGTTCGGAAAGATAAGCTAACTCTTTTCTTTTTTTACTTTTTATGAAACTCAGACCTTGAAAGCTTTAAGACAAAAGAAAAATATTTTTTTGTATTTTTTTCTATTTTTTTTGTTTTTCTTTTTGGAATTTTCGAAAGAAATGATTTAAAAGAAGAAAGGAAATATTTTTTTTTTGATTTTTGATTTTGAATTTTTATTTATTTTTTGAAAGAAAGACTTCTAAAAGTTTCTTTTCTTTTAATTAGAACTTTGGGAAATTCAAAAGTAAAAAAAAAATATTTTTTGTTAGAATTTTATTTGTTTTCTTTTTTTCTAAAGAAGAAAGAAAATATATTTTTTTGGATTTTGGATGTTGCCTCTTAATTTTCAAAAGAGGGATTTTTAAGAAAAATATTTTGAAATTCTGAGCTTTTTATTTATTTATAAAAGTAAATCTAAAGAAAAGCAAAAACATTTTTGGACTTCAATTTTTCAAAAAAAAAATTTGTTGACATTTACTCAAAAAAATACTTTTAAAGAAAGAAAAGAATATTTCCTCCTTTTTTTAAAATCTTTGAAAAAATACTTCAAAATAAAGGAAACCCGTATTTTTTTTTTATTCTTTTTAATTTTCTTTTGTTTCTTTTTCCATATGAAAGACTTCAGAAAGAAGGAACTATTTTTGAGTTTAAAAACTTCTTTTTATTTTATTTTTCTAAAGAAAGATTTCTAAAGAAAGAACTAAAAGAAAATATATCTTGGAATTGTTTGAAAATTTAGGCCAGAACCGATGAGGTTTATTTACGTATCTCACATTTTGTGAGAATTAGACCCGCGTAGTTCGGTTAGTTTTGACGCAACAGAAAAACATAAAAAAATTTTGAAACAATTTTCCTTTTTCTCTTTTTTTTTTTCAAAAATTTTAGCAGAGTTTCGGAATTTTTCAAAACCTACCTCTCACTCTTGTTCTTTTATTTTTTGATTTTTTTTCTCTTTTTGATTTTCTCCCTGTTCTAGAAGCCGGTCAACATGAAAGCCGGAACAAACAGATTCGGAAGTAGCACGTAAGATGCATCATGATGATCTTTTTAATTTGGTACACCTATCTTAGACGGACCCAACCCCTGTGTTGAGTCGCCAAAGTCAGATGCACGTGATGCAAACAAACATTCCTACTAGGGATCCGGCATGAGGCTATGTTATTCTAGGTTTAAAAACCGTGGTGTATTGTTCTAAACTTGGCTTACCCGAGCTGACAGCTCGAGCCGAGGGGGCAACGTACCGGGAATACAAAAGTTTCACCGGCTTTGCGACTTGTCCGAACCTCGTTCTAAAATTGGGATATGACTCTAACAGAAAATAAGTCACACGAAGTGCACACTTCCCAGATGATTTAGAAGACTCAGAGAGAAGAGGGTTTCGTAATAATTTATATAGACAGTTCAATCAATATTTAAGCGGTAAAATACAACATTTAGCACAGTAGGATCAAACATGTAAAAATCAGATAATAGATAAAAGCCAACTATAACAGTTATTCTAAGCTCAAATTCTTGAATGCTGAATCAAAAGTTCTGGGTTATGATCCCCAGCAGAGTCGCTAGAGCTGTCACTCCTCATTTTTACCACCCGAGAGGAGATATAAGGGAGTTTTTTCAATTAAAGTGACATTATTCGAAATGAAATTATTTAATATAATTCTTTCAGAGTCGCTACTTAGAATAGTTTATTTGGTGTCCCAAGTCACCGGTTTATTTTAAAATCCCAAATCGAGGAAATTCGACTTCATTTAAAAGCCTGCGAAATAAGAAATTCTAAATAAGGAATTCTGTTAACCTAAGAGAAAGTGTTAGGCATTCCCGGATTCTGTGGTTCGAGCACGGTCGCTTAAACTATTAAAATTGGCCTAATTATCTGATTTGCTACATGTTTTGAACCTATTGTGCATTTTTAACTTTATTAACGCTTTTAATTATTTTAACCGCTTCTTAGGACATTATTCGAAATGGAATTATTTAATATAATTCTTTCAGAGTCACCACTTAGAATAGTTTATTTGGTGTCCCAAGTCACCGGTTTATTTTAAAATCCCAAATCGAGGAAATTTGACTTCATTTAAAAGTCTGCGAAACCAGAAATTCTAAATAAGGAATTCTGTTAACCTAAGAGAAGGAGTTAGGCATTCCCGGGTTCCGTGGTTCGAGCACGGTCGCTTAAACTATTAAAATTCGCCTAATTATCTGATTTGCTACATGTTTTGAACCTATTGTGCATTTTAAACTTTATTAACACTTTTAATTATTTTAACTGCTTCTTAGGATGTATGAAATTATTTCTTGAACAAGTTACGATTGTCGTACACTTGTCGTTTTGGAACACACTGCAAACCACGCTACATGAAATGCACCCGCGGTTCGCGACATATTTATTTTATTATTGTTTGAAGTTGTTATGATCGGATTACATGAAATGCACCCCTGAATTTGAAAATAGGTATCATGATCATGACATGGGAACCGTACCCATTGTCACGATGGTTTATTATAAAACGCGGCTAAAGCAAACTACGAATGTTTAAAAATATTTTTTATGCTAAGTCAATATTAATATGAGAGCCATAGGTTATGGATTTTGTTTGTATATGGCACACCTCAATTTTATTAAAGGGAAAGCATTCAACTAAGTGAACTACGGATATTCATATTTAAAATTAATTAAAAATTAAGTATCACAACCACATCACGGGAACGGTACCCGTAGCCATGATAATAGATTAAAAGCATGCCTAAAAGTATACTAGCGGTGTTCATGAGTTAATTAATTTTTCTTTTTCCTTTTTCATGTATTTGGACCAAACCCAATCCTAAAGCATAATTAATCACTATTGAACTCAGCCTTTTCCCATACCCGGACCCAAGAATCATTCAAAATAAAGAAAATTCTGTTTGAATACAACACATGGAATAAAATAGTCGCAACCGTAATACAGGAGTTAGTTTTGAAGAATTAGAAAAACAAACGTTCGGAATTTGACCCGTCCATTTTGGCTAACGAAGAATAAGCGCGTACGCCATGGAAATGGAATTGAACGCTAATAAGGATATTACTACAGCAAGGAATGAGGACCCTAGAAAAAGGAGGTGCGAACAAAAGAAGATTAAGACACTAAAAATAAAGGGTAGGCATGTCTTTTGATATCATGTGAACAACAAGATTAATCAGTGTGATTTCTTAACAAGTAAAGAATTTCATTCAAACTACAATTCATAACTCAAAACATCCTGGATCATGTATTCCAAAACAAATACTGTAACAAAGCAAAAATCAGGAAAAAAAAAAACAGACCTTCAATGCAAGAACGTGACTTCGTAGCTTTTGAAACTCAACGACGAACCAAAATGCGGACCTTGAACGGAACCTAGTGACAGCGAACTCAGACTCGACTATATTTGGACAACCTTTTCGGGTGTAAAAGGGTCATTTCAATAGAGGTTTGTGGCTGGATTTCGAGCTTTTCCGCATCTTGTTTCGCTGCTTCTTTTGGTCGGATTTTTTCAGCAGATTCGCAGCTGATTCTGCTGCTCTCTAACGCTGGATTTAGGGTTGTTTTGCAGCTGTGTTTGCTGCGTTTTCCAGCTGATTTCAGGGCTTATTTGGGCTGGAATTTGGGGTTGTTTTGTGTGGTAGTTTTAGGTTGTTACATGGTTGTTCGAAGGTTTGTGGCTTTTTTTTGTTAAAGAACAAGAAACTCATGTACAGTGGGGTCGTGTTCTCCAGCTGAAGCTTTTTAGGATCTTAGAGTCTGTTTTGAGGCGGGAGATATTGTTGTGAACGCAATAAGTGACTCGGTGTAGGACATATTTGAAGATTTGAAAAATTATGTGTGGGACCCATTTTGAGTGTAGGCAGGTGCTCACTGCATCAAGTGCAACCTGAGAAAATGAGTTATAAATAAAGTAAAAAGCGTAGTCCATTTTAGGCTGAAAATTGTCAAGTGTTAAGCTCTCTCATCTCTGTTCTCCTTCTATACTTCTCATCTCTGTTGATGTATCAGTCTAATACTCATCGCCTTTCTTCGAAGGTTTCTGCTGTCCTATCCTTACTTTCGTTAGCATATATGTTGTAATCACAATTAGTGTTGAGCTAATACAGTCAGTTGGTTTGGTGTGATATCCAGTTTGTTACATTGGTGCTTTCATTCATCGGACTCTAATGGAGGTATTAGATCGATTTAATGGAAACGGCAATGCATTGAGCTGGCTTTTTCGGGCCGAGCGTTACTTCACCTATCTTGGCTTTGTAGAGAAGGTCCCCTCTTTTTACCTTGAAGGTGATGCTCTTGCTTGGTTTGATTGGCTATTTAGCAACAAACAATTCAGTGATTTGAGTGATTTCAAGGAGAAGTTTCTTCTACATTTTCAAAGTCCGACAGTTGCTGATTTGCAATGTATTTCGACTTTCTATTGGCTTGAATCTGCTTTTGGACCAGCCAACAAGACGAAAAAAACATTCGATGCACTGTCTACTGAAGTTTTCCCTAATGAAAAGGTTAGTAGTTCTTCGGTTGCAGCAGCAAATTCCAAAATTCATCCTCCTCGCTCCTTAGGTTCATTCACAAACCTTCAAGTACCTGATATACATGATCCCCGCTTTGGTTTAACTGGTGGAGAGAAGTGCAACCAGTTGAAGACAAGATGTTCGACGAAATTTTCCAGAGTGACGAACCTAATCTACATTGCCATTTTACATGCGATGAAGCACTCCCCGTTCCTCTTGTTGAACGAGATCCGCTTGACCCCTGTGAGATTGCTCAATTTTCTTTTACTGAGATTTTATGTGTTGAATCTAAGAAGCTTTTGCCTGCACCAACCCTTCCATCTGAGATGCAACCAGATTTAGAGGATAGAGAATCTGAGGAGGTCCAGGTGTTCGATGAAATGTTAAATAGCTGTTGCCCAATAGTATTTCCGAAGGCGCAATTAGTTGCCTCAATTGAAATGATTGTTGAAGAAGCTACATGTGATGAAAGCAACAAAGACTAATTGTTTACGAAAAGTCCCCGAAGAGATATGCTAGTGAGGTACGTTAATGCACCGTCCCTTGGTCATGGCCAACAGAAAATTGAATTTGAAACTTTTGAAGTCATGTATCTTACTAAATTTCTCCTGGAGCCTGTGAATATTGAGAACCTATCTCTTGAGAAATTTTTTATGGAGAATGATGATGGCATTCCAAGAAGTGACATGTTTTCGGATGAAATGTTGTCTGATGATGAGCATGAGGAATCTACTGGAAGATTCAATTATCACCATATATTGAATCGATTTCCATTTGATCCTGGTGCTAATTTCTTATGTGTCACCATAACCTTAAGTGCAGCGAATCTTTTTGTATGGGATCTAGAACTTAGTTCCAAGTTCATGCCTCTAACAGGTTCTACTGAGAAAGAGGAGGCACATACATTGTTTAAAGAAATTAGAAACAAAAGGAGCTACTTATTTGCAACGTTATATGATTTGGAGCCTGTGGGTGGAGTCGAAACAGGTGTTGAATGCAGTTGTAATTTTCAAAATTCTTGTACATCATACAAGCTATTAGGTGAGTCTGTAGCACATTCCTTTTTGTATTCCTTTGATGGTGCTCCTACTCACCTTGAGGAGCAGTCCATAATTACTCAGTTGAGGAATTTCAGGAGTCGGATAATATGTTGTCATTATGAGATTGCTTATCTAATTGTTGTGATGCATTGGTTACTAATGAAGCTCATTCATTCTGAAGAAGACATCACTCGCTACAAGCCCGTATACAAAATTTTAATGATACTTTCCTGTTGGGTTGGAGTTCCAAATTCTAAAGTTCTAAAGTTGCATCAACCTAGTAAGGTCTTGGCTCTGTTTGCTGATAAAGAAAGATGGAAGAGCAAAACGCCAGCACATTTCTTAAAGCTTGACAAAGGACTGCATTGTCTCAACTTAATGGAAGAGTCTACGCTTGAACATTATTCATCTTCCACATCGGATTTGGTTGTTTATCTCAAGTTTGCTAGCCTTCCCTTTGATCCTGATACACTATAGGGTGATTGGATTTATAGTGAGGGAAAGTCAGCATCATGTATTTTTTTTACTGTTGCAATGTGTAAGGACGCCAGACTAGTTGGGCAGCTTGTTGCGAGCCAAAGCTTCGACCTTTACCCCTATGATCCAGGAATCCCGGTTCTGCTACCTAACTCCTACGGTCCGGTATGTAGGAAGGAGGTTGTTGCCAATGTTGTGCTTGGTGATGTTTGTACATATTATTCTGTGAAGTTGGTACCTCGACCCAAAGAACTAAGTGCAGCTGCTGCAAATATTATTGAGGCCCCTGAAGATGTTGGTTGGATGACCTCAGACCATCGTTACATAAACAAAAAGGTGCAATATTCCTTCAATCATTTTATCCCTAGTGTCAGATGGCGAGATCTATTTTCCATGGCTATAATCTCAGTAAGGAAGCTAAAACTCTATGAAATGCCTTACCTAATGTTAACACTAGGGATGGGAAAAGGAGTTGTTCATATTGAGATTAGACTAATTTGTGTTGCCCTTCTTGTGCATTTCTTTGCACTAATGTAAGAGTAGTGAGCCACTATGTTAAGCTTGTTGCTGATGCTTTGTTGGGTACCTTAAGGTGTGACATAAGATTGCTTTCATTGATGGCAGATGTTGATTTCTGTCACTACATTATTACGCCTCGTACCAGATATGAAGATGTTGCTGTGAATTGCTTGCTTGCCGTTGACAGTGTCAAGCGGATATTGCTGTAATTTTTGCTTCAGTCGAACCTTGCGGACAAGGTTCTTTTTTAGGTGGGAGATATTGTTGTGAATGTAATAAGTGACTCGGTGAAGGACATATTTGGAGATTTAAAAAATTATCTGGGGGAGCAATTTTGAGTGTAGGCAGGTGCTCACTGCGTGAAGTGCAACCTGAGAAAATGAGTTATATATACAGTAAAAAGCGTAGTCCATTTTAGGCTGAAAATTGTCAAGTGTTAAGCTCTCTCATCTCTATTCTCCTTCTATACTTCTCATCTCTGTTGTTGTATCAGTCTAATACTCATCGCCTTTCTTCTTAGGTTTCTAATGTCCTATCCTTACTTTCGTTAGCATATCTGTTGTAATCACAATTAGTATTGAGCTAATACAATCCTAGTAATTATACAGTTGTGTAATTATAACGACATGTTTGTTTGTCATAGTGTAATTACAGTGTAATTACAAGTGTACTGTTTGGTTGCACAAGTGTAATTACACTGTTAGATTAAATTTTAAATTAAGTAATTATCAAAACTTACAAATTAATATAATAAATATATGCCAATAACTTTTTATGAGTATAAATGATATTATATTTAGTATTTAAGATATATATTTTTTAGTAAATATACATTAATTAGTAATCATATAATTATAAATTATATTGTAAAATAATTTATATATATTTTTAAAATAATAATATTTAGTTTAGATACTGGCAAAAACTAAATATATACGTTTTGTAAGAATATCATGGAATTCATGATTGAAAAAATAAATTAATATTTATAAATATAGTGTCATAACATTATTCAAATGTTTGGCAAAAATAATCTATCAATTCTAACAAAAAAAGAACAATATGCAATGTGAGCCAATACTACTAAAACAAGTAAATTGGAACCATGAATATAACACAATTTTAAAAATAAAAAAATAAAATAGTTTAACATATGTCAACTTCCAACATAATAATAGTAAGTCCCATTGCAAATTGTGATTAGGAAATATAATAGTCTATAACAATATTCAACAACGGAATTCAACCTTTATTGCATCATTCATTATATGACAAGTTATTAATGACTCATTATTTCTAATATTAGGAGGTCTAGTTTCAAAATATGGAGCAATAAAATAAATAAATTTAAAATATAAGCAATTACGAAATCACAAGAAGTGAAGATAGAGAAACAAAAGATAAATAATGTACAGAGAAAAATATATTTAAAATTTCAAAAGAAATTAAAAAGTAAAAATAAAATTAAAAAATTAAAATAATAGAAATAAAAAGTTACCAAGAAAATAAATTAAAATGAAAACAAAAGGAAAGAAACTAAAAGGCAACCTTGTAATTACATAGTGTAATTACCACCAATTCTCACCTCCCCCCTTGAGAATTGGAGAATGTAATTGCACCCCTCAAATTACACTCAGTTCCATGCTGACGAAGTAATTACCTGGCCAAACAAATATACCAAACTATGTAATTACACTCAATTACACCCAAAATCATTTCCAAGGTGGCTTTTCAAACAGACTCTTAGTGTTCTTTTGTTTGTGTATCTTGTGAAGATGAAGGAGACCCCAAAATCTGATTTGGGGTGGGGGGTTCTTTAAGAGGAAACAATTGATTGTATTTTTTTTGAGTCTAGGACTCTCCCTTAGCGTGTAGGTCTAGGTCTCTTTTTATAGTCAAAGTCTAGGATTTTAGGGGTATTGGGCTTGAGTTATAATGGGCTAGGTCCGAAAATTAGACCTAAAAATTGGTTGTTTCAGCCCAAATTTATTCTTTCTCGGTGAACGAGACTAAAAATACAACATCATTTACTAATTAATATTACTTAAGTAAAAATAACTATTAAAATAAGACTAACCGTTAAAACAAACATATTTTTTTGTATTTTCAAAATATCATACTAAAAGATAAAAAATGGAAAAATTAAGATAATTTTTCTGGAACTATTTTTGTATTTTTGAATTTTAGTAGACAAATTAAAAGTAACTAAATAAAAATATTAATTAGCTAAATAAAAGAAAATATTTTTGTAATATTTGTTTTTTGTGATAAAATAAAGCAAAAGGAGTCAAAATTAGTTGAAATAACTATATTAGGCCTAAACTAAATATTGACACACTAAAATATATAAAATCTTGGGGAGGCTCAAAAATCACATGTCTACAGGGTTTGACTCAATAAAACAAATAAAATCTGGATGACAACCCTGAAATAACCTAGATAGTAGAAAAAATATCAAAACAAGCTACCAAGATTCCTTCCTAGTAAGGAGAGAATGATTTTTCTATTTCTAAGCTTGACATTTAACCACAAATTTGCTCATCAGAATCACCATGGCCTTCTCTAATTTCAGTCAGCAAGCTCCCGAGAGGATTCTCATACTCCATGTCACCATGCATTATCCCCACAAAGTGTGCATCATTATATGCATGTAAAGGATTCTACACGATATTCTGGGTATCACTATCTTGGATTATAATCAGTTTTTCCTGGATCATCCTTTCTATTTATCTTTTCAAATCCCGACAGCTTTCAACGTTGTGTCCCTCGGCATTAGAATGGTATTCACACCTTTTAGAAGGGCCAAAGCTTCTTGCACGTGGGTCCACATGATTTGGAGGAATAGGTTCAATCATGTCATAATGCTTTAGTTTCTCAAATAAGCTTGCATATGACTCTCCTATTGGTGTAAAATTATCTTTCAACCTTTGTTCCCCTTTATACCTCTGGCTTGGATATGGGTTATAGGGCACCTGAAACTTTTGTGGAGGCTGGCGGAGATTTTGTGATGCTTGTGCTTGCCTTCTGGGGTGTTTTGGTGGCTGGACAACATACTGAGGCGGAGCAACAAAGTATTGTGGGTTTTGAGGGGGATAGTAATGCTCAGGGGAATTATCGGAAAACAGATGAGGCTGGTCATCCCTTCGAAACGTTATCCTTGGACCTTTTTTCGACCCTGATGTCATTATGATTTCTTTATCCATCTCATTCATGTCACCATGTTCAATTTGGACAGCCTGAGTTGCAGCTTTGAGAGCTGCTTGACTTATAATTTTGCCCGTCTTAAGTCCATTCTCAACCATTTCCCCTATTTTAATTGTTTTCGAGAAGGATTTACCCACTATGGACATCATATTTTGAAAATAATCTGGCTCTTGCGCCTGAAGAAACACAGTGATTATCTCGTAGTCATCCATGGGTGGCTTAACTCCATCTGCTTCCTCTCTCTATTTAATGGCATATTCCCTGAAACTTTCACTTGGTTTCTTCTACAGGTTTGAAAGGCAATTGTGGTCCGGGGCAATGTCAATGTTGTATTGGAACTGTTTGACAAAGGCCTGTGCCATGTCATCCTATACATACCAGCGAGAGGTGTCTTAATCCATAAACCATTCAGGTGCTACTCCTGTAAGGCTTTCCCCAAAATAAGCTATTAACAATTCATCATTTCTTCCCGTACCTCTTCGTTGATTGTAATACCTTTTCAGGTGGGCTATGGGGTCTCCATGTCCATCGTACTTTTCAAATTTGGCATTCTTAAAACCAGGCGGCAAGTGGACATCGGGGAACATACATAGATACTTGAAGGCAATACTCTTTTGACCTGCCAACCCTTGCATGATTTTCAACTGTCGTTCTAAGCTTTTCACTCTATAGGTCATTTCTTCCTGTACCAATTTCGGGCAGGCTTCTCAATGTTTGCAGGAAGATCAAACAAGTACGAGTGGTACTCAGGAGAGTGGTACTGCTCTTGCCGGGTAGCAAACTGTGACTCATGACAAATCTGTCCTTGGCCATTGGCTCATGCTTGGCACATTTTGGTCATTTGCTATTTCAGTATTTTATTTTCCTCAACCACAGTAAACTCTTGTTGAACCCTCTAACCCTGAGTCTCTTGAGCACTTGTAACAGCTTCGATGTCAGTTATCATTTTTTCCTGGTTCTTGTGTTGGCTGCTTACCACAACCTAACCACCTCAAACTTTCTTCATAATTCAAAACAAAACACACGTTAGAATGGACTCAGTCAGTCCTTATTATTATCAACATTTTTCATTTTTTTTCATTTTTCTTTTCAATGGTTGATCGAACCTGATGTGTGCTGCCTACGTATTATGTGAAAACATAAATCAGATCTTTCGTAGTTTGGGAAGATTAGGAATAAAGTAAATAAACTAACTCTTTTTTTTAGATTTTAGACTTTATTCGATAGAAAGACCTAAAAAGAAGAAATAAAATATTTATGGATTTTGATTTGTTTGTTTGGTTTTATTAAAAATTTTTGAAAATAAAGTCTTCTAAAGAAGAAAGAAAATATTTATTTTGAATTTCCACTTTTTTTCTTTTTTTTTCTTTCTTGGAATTTTGAAAGAAAAACTTCTAAAAAAGAAAGGAAATATCTTTTAGATTTTTTTTTGGAATTTTATTTTTAAGAAATGTGTCACGATCCAAAATCCACTAAGGATCGTGATGGCGCCGGACATCACTGTCAGGCAAGCTAATCATAAATACATAATTAAATTCTCGTTTTAAATATTTCTGAAATCACTTCTTTTATACGTTTAAACAATACATAGTAAATTCCACTGGATAAAAAAATGAAACATGTAACAGCTTTTACAATTTCTAAATAAACCCATACACATCCCAAAACCCGGTGTCACAAGTGCATGAGCTATTTTTAGGAAGCAATACAATACAACAACCGTCCAGAATACAATGGACAGAAAGTAGATATAATACGCTGAAAGAGACTATACTAGTTGCGGGTCGCCTCGAGAAATGCAGGTCACCCAGTCCCGTATCATCCACGTTGCTACGCCCAGTAGGCCACTAGAAGTACATGTTCCTGTGCAACAAAAATACACAGCAAGTGTAGCATGAGTACGAAAATAACGTGTACCCAATGAGCATCCCATGTAATCTTGAAGAAGTAGAGACGAGAGGTCGACTTCGACACTTATTCATGGTCCAATAATGTTATATCAATAATATGTTAAATCGAGAATTTTAATATACATGATTTTAATCCGATAGAATGAAGCAAGTAAATAATTATTTCTTTTATAGGAAACTTTCCAAATTCCTTTTCATCATTTATATAAATACTCTCAAGCCGGGAAGAGGCTATAACAACTTTAATAAGTTCAAGGAAAGCAATACAAGCATACACAAATTATGCCGAGGACGTACGGCTCGATCCAATAATATTTAAACTGTCACGACCCAAAATTCACTAAGGGTCGTGGTGGCGCCGGACATCGCTGTCAGGCCAGCCAATTAGATTACCAATTAATTCCTTCTTTTAATACCTTTGAAAATCTAAGGTTTTTCCTTCTGTTTCACATATAATAAGATCATTTTCCTGAATTCAAACTTATATAATACCAATTGGTACAAAGATTTAACGAAACCATCCCAGAAACACGGTGTCACAAGTGCATGAGCAACTACTGATAAAGACATAAAATACAACACATCATCCGTCCGGAATACAATGGACAGAAAAGAAATACAGTTACTAGAAAGAACATTAAAGAGCTGTGGGCCGCCTTGCATACTGCAGCTCACCTAGTCCCCGAATCGTCCGTGTTTATGCGCCCAGTAGGCCTCTAATGCATCAAGTACCTGTGCAACAAAAATGCACAAAAGTGTAGTATGAGTACGTAATCAACGTGTACACAGTGAGTATCCCGCCTAATCCCGAAGAGGTAGAGACGAGATGGCCAATTCTGACACTCACTAGGGGTCAATTAGCAATATTCTATAAGTGCGAGGGAAATCATGGATTTATATAAAAGTTCAAGTTGTGAAACCAGAAAACAGGTAAACACCTCCAATAATAAATCAAGGGCTTCTAAGGTTTATTCTTTATTATTTCATCAGTTCATATAAAGCCACGTAGGGCCAATTCCACATTTAAAAATTTCCAAGTAATAAATAAACATGCGCAAATCACGCCGAGGTCGACGGACCGCTCCAACAGAATGTAAATTGTGCACTGCCGATGTTCGAGCGGCACGAACCATAGATGCATCTATTATCACCGAGTCGTTCGGCCCGTTCCATAATTAAATACATATCCTGCTCGCGAATCATCCATGCGATGCAGGCACACATAAAGTACATGCTCAATCAGTCACATAAGAATTTATCGGGAAATATTTATTCAAATAAAACCAATTCCCCTTTAACAATTTAAGAAATGAAGTTTAATTCTTTTAGAAATTTACTTACTAATTCGATGTGAGATAAGCGATTCAAGCTACCAATGCGTTCACAATTCATCCACGTATACATGCTTTTGAGTCCTAACTACCCGGACAATAGCATAATAGTAGCTACGCATGGACTCTCGTCACCTCGTGCATGCGTAGCCCCCACAAATAGGAGCAAATAACCATTTTACTCACCTATGGGATAAATTCCCCCTCACAGAATTAGAAAGGAGACTCACCTCGCTTCGAAGACTCGCAACCGGCATTCTACATCCTTCCGAAGGCTTGAACCAATGCACAATGCACCAAAACTAGCCAATGATCATACAAATCCATTAATATATGCTCAACTATACCTTACAACTCAATTTATAACCATTCCTAACCCCGAATGAGAAGTTGACCAAAATGCCCTCGGGCCCACGTGCCCGGAATCCGAAATTTTTCGAAGATAAAAGTTACCCATGACCTTAGGAACTCAAATATATGATTTTCTTCTAATTCAATACTCAAAATCGTAGCTAAAATCCAAGATTGCAAATTTTTTCTAGGTTTCCAACCAAAACCCCAATATTTACTCAAATTCCCATGTCTAATCCTATGGTATAATCTTGCATTTAACTTGGGAATAAGTAGGAGTAGCTTACATTAACATTGATGGTGAAAACCCTCCTTGAAGCTCTCCAAAAATCGCTCCATGAAGTGAGAAATGAGCAAAAAAATGACATTGAGCCCGAATAAATGAAGGCCACTGCCTTTAGTGGTTTCCGCATATGCGGAAATATAACCGCCTATGTGGTTCCGCTTTTGCGGATTCTTGGCCGCTTTTGCGGTTCCCGTCCATGCCCAGGACTTCCGCTTCTGTGATGCCTTTCCCGCTTCCGTGGTCCCGCTTCTGCGGACCGCTTGCTGCTTCTGCGTCTCCAAACGACCCCAGGCTTTCCGCTTTTGCGATCAGACCCACCGCTTCTGCGGTTCCGCATCAGCAGATCAAGGGCCGCTTCTGTGGTCCTTCCTGCCCCCGCCCTCGTCCACTTCTGTGGTTCCTTCTTCGCTTCTGCGGGGCTGCTTCTGGGGTCCCATTTCCGCAGAAGCGGAAATACCAGATACCAGCAAACTCAGCTCTTCCAAAAATCCAATTTTTGATCCGTTAACC
>MU751320.1:2951-15556 GCA_026770625.1 Nicotiana glauca
CAACAGTAGGCATATGAATGCGATATCAGGTAGTGCAAGTCCACACACAAGTCAGCCCCTCGGGCACATCACTCTATTTACAAATAACACCAGGGTATCTGGTACACAGTGCAAGAAATAGTATAGATGCCAATGATATGAGAGTGCTGAATGTCATACCACGTAGTACAAATAGGAATCAATGCGTGGATGCAATGCAATGCATATGAACGCTGCGGCGTACAGTCCGATCCATTTGGGTACCCGCGCTCACTATGGGGGTTCAGTCTCTGGAGGGGCTCCTACAACCCAAGCGCAATATCAATGATACCAATGTCACACCACTGCGGCACATAGCCCGATCCATGCACAGTCCAGAAATGCACATAAGCGCCTTGGGCAATAGCAAAATAGCAGTTCTCAGCTCAAAACGTCAGTAAAATATCATTTAAGTTTTCAAATCTTAGAAAGATGGTTGAGTTTGCAAAACAGTATTTAGAACCTTGGACTGAGGTCAAATAATATGCAACGTAATGCAAAAACAGTGATATCAATCCCTGAAGGATTCAAATAATCGGCACGAAGCCCAAAACATGGCAATCAGCCCAAATCATGATAGCATCAAGTAGTATTCAGTCAATCATGCAGTAAAATCAACAACCGGGACGGACCAAGTCACAATCCCCAATGGTGCTCTACCCCACGCTCACACCTAGCGTGCAAGTCACCACAATACAATACTATGATTTGCAAATCCGGAGTTTCAAACCCACAGGATATTATTTACAAGTATTACTCACCTCGAACCGGTGAAATTCCTCGCTTGCGATGTCTTTACCCCTCAAATTGGCCTCCATTTGCATCGAATCCAACCAAAAACAGAGCGAATACATCACAATATACCAATGGGACAACACCCAATCGAAAGCAATCAAAATATAGCAAAAATCTCGAAACTAGCAAAACTCGAGCCCCGGGCCCGCTTCTCGAAAAATTACAAAACCCATAATCCCTGATTCCTCGTCTCTCCACGAGTCCGTACATATAATATACACAAGAATAGGAATCCATTTGACCCCTCAAATCATCAATTTAAACCCTCATAGGTTTCAAGCCCTAACCTCCATTTTTATCCTTTAATTCCTTAAATTTCTGTGATTAATTCATACTTTTACACCATAATAACATAATCCGAGTCCAAATATCCATACCTGATGAAACCCTTTCGAATCCTCTTCAAAATCGCCCAAAAACCCGCTTTGCTCGAAGTCCAAAATATTTTCTTCTTTTCCAAGTTCGTGAATACTGTTCACTATAATACAGTCCTTTTTCCCGCTTCTGCGGTCCCGCTTATGCGACATATTGACCGCTTATGCGATCTAACTTAAAACCATCGGGGACCGCTTATGCGATCCAAACATCCGCTTATGCGGTTTCCCCTCGACCGCCTCTGCGGTCTTTAATCCGTTTACGCGTCCCTGCTAATGCGCAACATCTTCCGCTTATGCGGAAAACCCGTGGGCCACTCCTGATCGCTTCTGCGATCTCCCCCACCGCATCTGCGGAACCGCTTATGCGGCTCCTTTTCCGCGGATGCAGAAATACCAGAAGGTGAAAATATCAGACCTGCAACAAAAGCTTCAAACTCCCGTTTAACCATCCGAAATCACCCCGAGGCCCCCGGGACCTCAACCAAAAGCACAAACACATCCTAAAACCTTATTCAAACTTGTTACAATCCTCAAAACATGTCAAACAACGCTAAAACCATTAAATCACATCGGATTCAAGCCTAGTTTTCTTCGAAACTTCCGCAATACGCATTCAATCAAAAACCCGACCAAACAACGTCCGAATGACCTGAAAATTTGCAGACATATCCAAAATCACCTAACGAAGCTACTGCAACTCTCGGAATTCCATTCCGACCCTCGGATCAAAATCTCACCTATCAACCGGAATTTGCCAAAATTCAAACTTCGCCAATTCAAGCCTAATTCTACACCGAGCCTCCAAAATCAATTCCGATCGCACTCCTATGTCACAAATCATTCCCCGAAGCTAACCAAATCACCGGAATTCACATTTGAGCCTTCTAACTATATAGTCAACTTCCGGTTGACTTTTCCAAAACAAGCTTCCTTCTAAGAGGCTAAGTGCCTCATTTCCAATTAAAACCAATTCAATTCTATCCGATCAACTCAAATACTAACATTGAAACATAGAGCAACATAATATGGGGGAAACAGGGTGGTAACTCTCGTGACAACGGGCCGGTTCGTCACAATTATTTACATCATATTTGAGGGATCAGTTCCCTGACCCAAAAAGGTCTTTAAACATTTTTACTACTCAGAAGATTACCGAGGAAAGGAAAATAAAGAAGCCCCCTTGAGGAAGGTTATCCCCCTCTATATATAGCCATGGAGTTTGATGTATTCTCGGATGGATGCATTTTTGTACCACGACCGTTAACGTCGTCATTCTCTGAGTGTGATTCTTAATCGTAGAAAATGCCAGTGGTACGTGATTTGGAGCGAATCATGACGTCTTTTAATGTCCCCCCACTTGGGCAGGATCCCAGTTGGGTTGACCACAATGGTAAGATTTTGACCAATACAGTTAGTCCATCCGTCTGCTGAGGTCCTCTCTTGTCGGGCCCGGTAGACGGATTATGATTTTTACACATCTAAGAGAAATCTGACTATATGTCCTTTGGATATTTTTTTTAGATTCAATTGATGCAACGACACTCTTGAGATACCCTTGGACTGTTGCGACCGTTTCGGAACCGAAGCATTGGTTGACTCGAAACGTCATTTGTGATCACCACTATTGTGACACAAATTCCAGGGGATTGAACCGTTTCGTGCCCTATCAACTTCGATTTGAAACTCTTGAGTTTCGCGCTTGGAAAATTTATGTTTCTTGTAAATGGAATGAAGGTACCATTTGATTGACACACTTCTATACCTTTATTCGAAAGGAAATTGTGAGTCTTCTTTTCTCCTAATACTTCGGATTTTCGATTCTCTTCGGCTAGTCAGGAACTTTTGCCTTAGTTTCTTCCTCTTTCTTCTATCCCTTTTGTTTAGTCAAATTGATACAAATGGCTGGTAATTCTTCTCGTGCTGATCATCTTGCCACAACTCCGATTCCAAAACATGATGTTAGTACCACTGGAGGGGCAGAAATGGTAGAAGACGAGGGGGTTCGATGATGGCTAAGATATTGCCTCGCCCGGGGAAACCATGGAATGATTTCCACAGTCCCGTATGGGAGGAGCCGGAACCTGCTACTTCTGTTATGAATGCGGAAGGGATCGCAGAGTTGAAGGCTAGGTGGTTAATCCCTCGCCACATCAAAATGCTGCCGGTGGTGGAGGACGACATAGTCTATTTTGACCGCCCAGGATACTACGCATTTTCTCCTGGTACTTCGGATTTTCGATTCTCTCCGGCTAGTCAGGAACTTTTGCCTTAGTTTCTTCATCTTTCTTCTATCCCTGTGTTTAGTCAAATTGATACAAATAGCTGGTGATTTTTCTCGTGCTGATCATCCTGCCACAACTCCGGTGCCAAAACGCGATGTTTTTGCCACTAGAGGGGCAGAAGCGATGGAAGACGAGGGGGTTCCAATGGTGGCTGAGATCTTGCCTCGCCTGGAGAAACCATGGAATGATTTCCATAATCCCTCAAGGGAGGATCCAGAACCTGATCCTTCTATTATGAATGCACAGGGGGATCGCAGAGTTGAAGGTTAGGTGGGGAATCCCTCGCCACGTCGAAATGCTACCAGCGGTGGGGGACGACATAGTCCATTTTGACCACCCAAGATACTACGCGTTCTACGCCTACCCCTTTATTGTGGGGTATATGTTCCCTCTTCCTCTCTTTGTGGTAGATTTTTAACGCTTTTACGAGGTATGCCCCGCTCAACCCTCGCCGTACCTATATAAACTGTTCCTCGTGCTGCTCAAGTTGAGGAGCTTGCTGGTCGGGGGATCACTTTGAGGCACATGCTCAATATCTTCTCTCCGCAGCTCATCCGCGGCATAATGATTCACACGGGCCATCGAGAGGCGTAGAGTTTGGCAGTAAAAATGGACGACAGAGCCAACCATCTTTTCTATGAGTGTCACTTCTATGTGCGGATCGAGCACCTTGTAGCGGATCCTACGGGGTTTCCAGAGAAATAGAATTTTGCACTTAAATTTCTATATTTTTGGTCAGAATGATGCTCGGCCGCTTTTATTTGGGCAGTACTTAAAACTACTTTTTCGTTTTTACAGCCGCAAAACTACCTCCTGCACCTGTGGACGGTATTCGCGAGTGGGTAACCGCTATCCTTCCTCATACGGCGGTGGTTCACACATGGTCTTTCTTCTATGATAAATATGGATGCAAGCCCCTTACTGGTGAGTAATAGCATTTTTACTTTTCGTTGTTCTTCTCCCCTATACCTTTTTTTTTTTAACTTTGTTGCTTATGTGATGTTCGTTGATATCAAGGAGAGTGCGGAGAGAGAGGGCTGTTCCAGCATTTCGTCAGCCTACATCATCCACTCTCCTTGCCTCAGGGTCTACTTCTCAACCTTCGTAGAGGGCCGCTTCAGTTGAGTCTACAATCATGGACATGCGTATGGAGGCTACTCATAAAATTGAGATTCCGACCCCTTTCACTCGCCCAAAGGGGGAATCTTCCCGTGCTGAATTCGGGGAGGGGCCATCAAAGAGGCAGTGAGTGGAGTCTGAAGTGGCTCCTTCGACCGTGGTGCATCAAAAGGAAGACCCTCCTTTGACGGTGTTTGAGGCGAGAGTTAATGCCATTCCGCTTGTGAAGATAGAGTCAGCTGTTACATCTGCCCCATCGACATAGGTCTCAGCCGCTATGATTGATCAGAAACCTACCGCGATGGGGGGTCAAACTCCTGCAACAATTGTTAATGCTTTGGACGGGCCTTCATATTCGATGCCCGATCGTACTTCCTCCTCGACCACAGAAAGGGGAAAAGGTGCGTGGTCAATGACTACAAATCTGAGTCTGATCTTCATCCTGATGATGCCAGGATGTTTGAAGAGGGTCTTACCCATTCGGTGGTTCATGCGGGAGGCCCATCCTGTATTATTGAGATTGCATCAGACATTAACCTTCTAGGAAATATGGAGGACCTGGTGCCACAGTTTGACCTCTTGTGTTCTTCCGCCGAGAGCGAGGCTCTTCGGAACATTCCTGATATGAAGTTGATGCATGAAGTGTCCGCTATGGGCTTGAGGGTACGCTTTCACTTTTCTCTCATGTTCCTTTCATTTTTCTTGACGATCTAGCCTTAGACTGTCTTTTCACTTTTCATACGTACATGGTGGAGATTGAAAGTGCTCCTAGGGCTGACACTCGGGCCAATATTATTTTGATGATGCTGGAGAAATATCGACGTTATCACAATAAATGTCGTGAGATGCACAAGCAGCTGAAGGCGAACCCTGGTAATCGATCCCTCGGCAAGGAATTGGAGAAGAGGGATCAGCAATTGATGGAGGCTATTTGCAGAAGTAGCGCACTTGAGGAGCAACTTCATGCAAAAGACGAAGAGCTTGAGTTGGGCAAAGGGGTTGCCGCAGAGTGAGAATATCTTTAGGAGAAGCTGAGATCGATGCAATCTGAGATGGATCAGAATCTTATCATGGTCAAGAAGATGAGCGTAGAGTGGATAGGAAAGTTTCCCAAGTTGGAGAGAAAGGTTGCCAGGTTGGAAAAACATTGAGAGTGTTTGGTCATTGGCTTTAGCGAGGGCGGCGTCTCTAAAGAACACCATTCACGTCCTCCAATCCGAGAAGGAATCGAAGAGGGCGACGACCACGCTAATAGAAGTAAGACTTGAGGAGCGTATTGGTGAGATCGACCAGGAGGCATCGACCTTAGGGGACCGGGTCGCTGCTCTTGAGGCCAAAAAGGAGCAACTAATTGCTCAAGTCGAGTATTTCTCTCCTTCCATTCCCTATCATTTGCATGAGCTTTGAGTTCATGTCGAAGTCCAGTAGGACATATACAAGAGTTTGTGGGAGGCGGGTAATGTTTCCGAGGCCGCATACGAAGGAGTAAGGGCGAAGGCACAAGAGGCTCATGTTAATTGCGGATATGACCTGCAACATCGGAGGACAACGAGGTTGCTGATGGTGAAGGAGGACTTCCTGGAGACGATGGAGAAGAGGATGGCAGTGATGACGTCAAATGAAAGAGTTTTTGTCTTTGTTCTTTTTTATTTACTTGTTTATAGCTTTTTCTGGACTCTATTGGTTTGAGCCGTATGTAATCTGCAGCTGTTTGGGCTGTAGCTTTGTATAAAATGGAGTTTTTCATTGTTGTATATCTCATGTTCTCTCTTTTCTTTTTGTTTTTCATAACTTTGGCGAAGAGAAGTAGATTCTCGTACGGTGGATTCTTGATTCCAAGGTAGTTTAATACCATATAGATTGAGTAGGATGTCGTTGACGACTTTAACTATAGGGATGGTATCTCCGAACACATACCGAAGCGCTATCCCGTCGCAATTCATGTGGCTTCGATCTCTTTCCTCTAATAATAGCCTTAGCCGTAGGGATGTTACTTTTCGAGCTTGTATCAAAATATCATCCCGTCGCATGTCTCTATCTCTTTTTTTTTTGCGATGGCTCTTAGACTTAAGGATGTTGTTACGAAATTTCATCGAAATATTAACCCGTCTTGAGTCCTAGTCCTTTATGGCAATGTCTTTTAGCCTTAAGTTTGTTATTTCAAGATTTCGTCAACATATAAAGTCGTCGTTGTTCGATCGAGGTCGAACTCTTCTCTTTGGAGATGGACCTCAGCCTTAAGGGTGTTATTTCGAGCTTTCATCGAAATATTAACCCGTCGTTGTTCGATCGAGGTCGAACTCTTCTCTTTGGAGATGGACGTTGACCTTAAGGGTGTTATTTCGAGCTTTCATTGAAATATTAACCCGTTGTTGTTTGATCGAGGTCGAACTCTTCTCTTTGGAGATGGCCATTGGCCTTAAGGGTGTTATTTCGAGCTTTCGTCGAAATATTAACCCGTCGTTGTCCAATCGAGGTCGAACTCTTCTCTTTGGAGATGACCCTTGGACTTAAGGGTGTTATTTCGAGCTTTCGTCGAAATATTAACTTGTCGTTATTCAATCGGGGTTGAACTCTCATCTTTAGCGATGGCCCTTGGCCTTAAGGGTGTTATTTTGAGCTTTCGTCGAAATATTAACCCGTCATTGTTCGATCGGGGTCGAACTCTTCTCTTTGGCGATAGCCCTTGTCCTTAAGGTTGTTATTTCAAGCTTTCGTCAGAATATTAACATGTCGTTGTCTGGTCGAGGTCGAACTCTTCTCTTTGGAGATGGCCCTTGGCCTTAAGGGTGTTATTTCAAGCTTTCGTCGAAATATTAACCCGTAGTTGTTCGATCGAGGTCGAACTCTTCTCTTTGGAGATGACCCTTGGCCTTAAGGGTGTTATTTCGAGCTTTCATCGAAATATTAACCTGTAGTTGTCCGATCGAGGTCGAAATCTTCTCTTTAGAGATGGCCCTTGTCCTTAAGGGTGTTATTTCGAGCTTTTGTCAAAATATTAACCCGTCGTTGTTCGATCGAGGTCGAACTCTTCTCTTTGGAGATGACCCTTGGCCTTAAGGGTGTTATTTCGAGCTTTCATCGAAATATTAACTCGTCGTTGTTCGATTTAGGTCGAATTCTTCTCTTTGACGATGGCCCTTGGCCTTAAGGGTGTTATTTCGAGCTTTCGTCGAAATATTAACCCGTTGTTGTTTAATCGAGGTCAAACTCTTCTCTTTGGAGATGACCCTGGGCCTTAAGGGTGCTATTTCGATCTTTTGTCAAAATATTAACCCATCGTTGTTCGATCAAGGTTGAACTCTTCTTGTTGGCGATGGCCCTAGGACTTAAGGGTGTTATTTCGAGCTTTCGTCGAAATATTAACCCGTCGTTGTTCAATCGAGGTGTAACTCTTCTCTTTGGAGATGGCCCTTGGCCTTAAGGATGTTATTTTCGTCGAAATATTAACCCGTCATTAGTCCCAGTCTTTTCTGATCTGGAGGGTGCGATGCCGGAGGGTATTGAACGCCGTTATTTTGCCAACGTATGTCTTATGTCTATATCAAAATTTCCTTGTTTAGCCCTTTCAACTTGGTGACGTCCCCCCTCTCGCTCCATTTTAAATTTTCGTAGGGGTATCCCCATTGGAACGTACCTGGTGGGGAGGAGCATGACTCAGGGGACGTCACTACCTAGGAGCTGAGGCGTATGAGACTAGTGAGATTCGGGTTATTTTGTGTTAATCTTTATACTCCTTAGCCAAAGTGCTTCTTTAATCACTCGCCCGTGCGACACTTACGTCCATGTTCAGGCAAGCAACATAAGGTGAGCCGAGATAAACTCTTCCTTACATTGATCTGATGAACCAATGGGCGATGACAGCCTTATGACGTATTTGCTTTGCCTGACTTTTAGGTGGTTGATGACATGATGGTTTGTGGACCCGGTGGTTATATTCAGCCTACCCCCTTTTTGTATGCCTTGGCTTCACGTAGGTTAGGTTTGCGGATTATTTGATGCGCGGGTTATTCCGTTAGACATTCCCATTCCTTTATGGGATTTACGTGCTGAGCGTTGTCTTCTCTTGTAAGCTTTGCGCGGAGATATGATTGTGACTTCTATTTCTATGCAACATTGTGCTCTAGATTAGCACATGAGGTTCACTCACCATTCTTTTTGGTGAGTGATTACATTTTCGGGTTTCGATTGAAGGAAACTATGAACTTTGACTAAGAAATCACCACAGACGGCGCCATATTGTTTGACCAAAAGATATTGAAATCTTTTGATTAAATCAATTAATAAAGATGAAGAGGTAAATCTTAGTCAAGCATAATAAGTTCCAGATCTATGAATAAAGCTGAAAATATATAATAAGATAAAATAGGGACAATCAGTCTTATTGATATTTTCTTCTCCCATCAATCGATGGTGAATATTATTTACATCATATTTGAGGGATCAGTTCCCTGACCCAAAAGGTCTTGAAACCTTTTTACTACTCAGAAGATTACCGAGGGAAGGAAAAATAAAGAAGCCCCCTTGAGGAAGGTTCTCCCTCTCTATATATAGCCATGGAGTCTGTTGTATTCTCGGATGGATGCATTTCTGTACCACGACCGTTGGCGTCTTCATTCTGTGAGTGTGATTCTTAATCGTAGCAAATGCCAGGTGTACGTGATCTGGAGCGAATCATGGTGTCTTTTACTGTCCCGCTTGGACGGGATCCCAGTTGAGTCGACCCAGTGGTCAAATTTTGACCAATATACACACATTTATCTCAATATCCTCGTTTCAGCTACTTAAATATAGTGTGTCAATCCAAAACCCTTCGTATTTTCTATCTTTCACTTTCTCACTTTTAATTGTGGATCCAATCTTATTTAAAAAATCTAAGAAAAATATAAAAAGAAGATCTCTATTCAAATATACTTTACCAGACAAAGCCAAATGGAAAAGGGGAAACAAGAATATTTATGTACATCCTGAAAAACCAATAATTAACGGTGTCAAATGCTTTGCATTCTTTCAAAGTAAAAAAGTTGGTGGTGTTGGGATGAGTCGTACTAAAATGACTTAACACAACCAATGAAATCCAAAAAAAAAAAAAAACGATAGGGAATTCATTGCTTCTTGGCACAAATTAACCTAAAAGGATCATTGAAAAATAAAGAAGTCGGTGATTGATTATAAGTGAAAGATTCAATTTTTTTCAAGTAGGACCGCTGTTTTGAATTGACCATATATTGTACTTATCTTCCATTCCCCCTTTTCAACCTCACTCCAAAGTTTGTTTTAATATGCCTTTCCAATTATCTATTTGTCCCTACTTAAATTTGTATTCTTTTATAATTGATGTTGGTCCATTATTATTTTATGTACTTTGATGGAAACAAAACTGATTATAATATAATTATAGTAAGAGGCGTATTCATTGTAGAAATTATGAGTTCAACTGAACTCATAAATTTCGCTCATATTTTGTATTTTTATCTAAAAAATTATTTATATATATATAAAAATTAAATTTATTAAATTAGATGAGATGTGATAGAATTACGAATTCGAAACCATAAAATTTAAATCTTGGATTCAGATGTGATTATAGTTTGGTTGGTATTACTAATCTCAAAATACAAAAGTAGCAAAGAAGAAAAAGTTGTCATTATTTCAATGTTATGGATTAAAAGGATTTCTCATCTCTTGCTATAGTTGCGTTTTGTCTTTATTTAAAGAGAGCCATTCGTTCCCGTCTATTGAATTAGACGAAGCTGAATAATGTTTAGATGTTAATGTCATTTACAAAAATAAAATCTCTAAAAATTTAAGATTTGTGAGTTAAAAATCATTATATCACAGCTTAAATTAATATTTCAATTTTAATCAACATTTTATAAAAATGTCACTATTGTACATCAATCATCCCACGTTCATGCAGAGCTCGAAAAAGAGCTACACCCAAAAAAAATATGACGTAGACAACATAATCTAAATAATCGTCAACCGAATATTTACAAATATTAAGTTCACTGAAGTTATATTTTATGCGCCAAAATGGGAACAAAAATATAAATGTTTCCTGCCCTTTTCGAGGGAAAGAGTGTCAGGCCTCAGGACTCAGGAGTATACTAACTATTTCACTTAAATATAGTTTTTCAATTAATCCAATCAAAAGCTCTCATATCGTCTGCAGTAGTTTACTTTCTAAACGGATTAATAAAATAATATATTATCATTTAAACTAAAACAAAAGGAGTATTATGTACGGACTCACTTGTAGTTCAAGAAAAAATAAAACAAAAAGAAGATGAAGCTGAAAAGATAGTTTTCAGTAATATCATTTGGAAAAATACTTACCCTTTTTTTTCTTCTTTACTCTTTAATTGCTTTCTAAAATATTACTCTCTCCGGTCCAAAATAAGTAAATTTTTAACTTTTTTATAGTCCAAAATAAGTGGTTTTTTCAAATTTCAAGAATGAATTAATTATTTTTTTCCTACATTGCCCTTGGAGTAATTAATGTTGGAGTATGTGTTAGGAGTGTTTATGTGAAGAGATAGTACTCCCACCGATCCATAATAAGTGTCTTTTTTACTTTTAGCACGTACATTAAGAAAATATTAAATCCTATACAAAATTACCTAGTATGACTAAACTACCCTTATTAAATATTGGGCACATGATTATAGTTGTATTTATTGCTCTTCTGGGTAAGGATAAAAGAGTAAAAATAAATTGATTTTTTTCTTGATTACCTAACTAGACACTTATTTTGGACCAAAATCAAAAAGTAAAAGAGACACTTATTATAAACCGGAGGAAGTAAATGTTAATATAGTCAATTTCATTGTTAATTAATATCGTAAAGGTAAATTTATTGATAGCGTGTGAAAACAATAAAAGAATCATTGGACATCAATTAACAGTGTCAAAGGCTACATTTTTCAAAGTAAAAAAAGAGTGTGTGGTGTGTTGGGGCAGTAACATTTATTCACACAATCAAAGAACGTAGTGAGTCATATTAAGAGTGACACAACACAACCAATGAAATCACTTGTCTCCCAATAAGTAACTATTAATTGCTCTATGTCATCAATGAATAAATTATAGGAAATTCATTGCTTCTTGACATCAATTAACCTAAAAGGATCATTGAAAAATAAAAAGTTGGTGAAGGATTATAAATAAAAGATCCATTTTTTAAGTAGGACAGTTGTTTTGAATTGACCATGTGTACATAACCCATTTTTCAATCACTTCAAAAGTTTGCTTTAATATTGGTGTCATATGAGTAACAAAACATGATCTTTATATGCCCCACATAAATTTGTACTCATATAGTATTATTCTTGATTTTGGTCCATTATTTTTTTAAATGTACTTTAGTGGAAACATAACGGATTTCAAATCATCAAACGACAATATAATTATACTTTGATATTACCACTAACTTCAAAAGATAGAGGAAACAAAGAAGGAAAAATCTTCATTCGGTTACGTATCATTTTCTTTGTATAGTGTTGTTGTTGACCAATGGAATGAACTCTCAACTGCAAGGAATAAAGGTCCAATAGAAATAGAGGCACAATTGAAAGATTGTGCTAACTGAATACTAGCATTAGACATATTCTTCTTCGACTATAGCTTATCTTGAGCTTATGCCTTGACTCCACTTTGTGCTTACCACCTCGTGAAACAATTAAGGTAAAAAGACAAGAAAAGATTGGGATAAAGGGGGGTGGCAAAAAATAAAACAAACTTACTCAAGACAGTGAAATACGCAGAAATTTTTGTAAGCGGGGTCAATATATAATTAAAGAAATATAAACAAATGAATAAATTACTGTAACGATCCGATCCGTCGTTACGGGAGGTACCACCCCGTTTTCCTCGTTCTATGCTTCTATATGTTTCATTATATGTGTTTGGAGAATTTGAAGTAATTCGGATAAAGTTCGGTTAGAAATGAGACAATAAGTCTCTTTATGAGAAGGTTAGTTTGGAAAAGTCAATCGAATGTTGACTTATGAGT
>MU751320.1:16847-46692 GCA_026770625.1 Nicotiana glauca
GTTGACTTTTCCAAACTAACCTTCTCATAAAGAGACTTATTGTCTCATTTCTAACCGAACTCTATTCGAATTACTTCAAATTCTCCAAACACATATAATGAAACATATAGAAGCGTAGAACGGAAAAAACGGAGCGGTAACTCCCGTAAAGACGGTTCGGATCGTTATAGAATCTAGTCGAATCATCGAAAATCCATTCCGAGCCTTCTAACTCATAAGTCAACATTCGGTTGACTTTTCCAAACTAACCTTCTCATAAAGAGACTTATTGTCTCATTTCTAACCGAACTCTATCTGAATTACTTCAAATTCTCCAAACACATATAATGAAACATATAGAAGCATAGAACGGGGAAAACGGGGCGGTAACTCCCGTAACGACGGGTCGGGTCGTTACAATTACTATAACGATAAGCGATGTCATTTATTATATTTATATATTATATTTTAATTTTATGTATAATTTATACATACAGATTAAAAAAAAAAAAATTGACGAAGCAGTGTCAAATGACACCGCTTCAAACAAGATGTCTGCGCCCCTCACTGAAGACATGGTATTTGTATCATACTAATAAATAAAATATATGTATTTTTTTATGTGTACACTTATTATTAGAGGCAAATTTAGAGCCCGTTTCAATTAGCTGATTGTAAACAGTTGATAAGCTTCAAGTGCGGAAAAGTATTTTTAAGTGTTGAAACTAAATTTTTGAATAATCATGTACATGTTTGGATAGACGTGTTGAAACTGATAATAAGCCATTGATGTGTTTGGTAGAAAAATACGGATAAATTATTTTTATTAAAATAACTAAAATACCCTTTAAACTTTACAAAATATTATAATTTAAAAAATTTCTTTGTAAAGAAAAGGATGAATAATGAATATAGTATGAAGATAAAGTTAGAAAATTTATTTTGGGAAAAATACTTTGTAAAGTCAAATATATTATTAAGGATAAAATTGTAAAACCCTTTGTCAAACAAAAAGTGCTTATAAGCTAAAAAAAAACCATAAGAGCATGTTTAGATGGGCTTAAAAAGCATTTTTAACTTGTGGAAGTGTTTGACAACCAAAAGAAGGGCTTAAAAAAAATTTAAAATCTTCTTTAAAAAAGCCAAAACCAATAAGTTGGGTAAATCCAACTTTTTTGAAATTGGCTTAAAAGCTACTCCTCAAGGATTTATCAAGTTGATCAAGGATATTATATTCTTACCCCTTATAATTTTTCCTAATTCCGAAATTACCCCTCAGTGGAAAACCTAAAATATACTGTCTTTTTCTTTTCTCCATTTTTGTTGAAGCCTCTACTTTCTTCTTCCTCTTTTTCCATAACTTTCCTCTCTTTTCCTTTCATTTCTTTCTTTACTCTTTAATTTATCACTTCCCCCTCTCTTTCCTTTCCGTTCCTTCTACCCCAGTGTTGCTCCCTTCCCCGTCTCACTCCGTTTAATATCAAATTTGATGGGTAATTAACGTAAGAGAAATATTTAAAAGTTCGAAACATCTAAACATATTTCATTTATATATTCATTGGCCATATTGGTAAACTAGTTAATTTATTCATATATGACATCGACCAAGTAATTATTTTAGTCAAATTTTTATTATATGTTATTTAAACAAATAATTTATATATATTAATAATATTTTTATCTAATCATTGAGAACTTAACGAGGACTAGACATAAATTAATTTGTGTAGGAATCAATTTAGCATTAAAACTTGTAGTAATAAGCTTATTTTTAGTGTTAACAGTTTTAAGGATATTTCAATCATTTCAAAAGAAAAAGTGCTTACCAGCACTTAATTACCAATCACTTTAACAACCTGTTTTTCAGTTTCAATACTTTTATCAACACATGTAACTGCTTATTTTTAAACAAGTTACAACACTTAAAAAGTACTTTTAAGCACCTGTGCTTAAAAGCCACTTTTTTTAAGCCAATCCAAATGGGCTTAAGTTGGAGGTGAGCTTTTCAGTAGAAATAATTTTTAAGCCAAAAAGCAATAAGAGCTCATTCGGAAGGGCTTATTTTAAGTGAATTTTAAATCAAAATAGCTTTTCACCCATAAGTTAGGAATTCTAGCTTTAGGCTTTTGGCTTGTTTTTGTCATTTAGCTTAAAAATAAGGGCTTAAAAATATTTTTTTTACTGTATCCAAACACTATAAAATGGCTTAAAAGTTATTTTGGATGTACTTAAAATTGGGAGAAGTTCAAAAATAGCCAGATTTACAAGTGATTATTCAAAAGTAGCCACAATTTTAAAAGTAATCGAAATTTTGTCAATTTTCATGTAAAGATAAATCTGAACAAAAATACTGTTCAAAATTCGGAAAAATACTTAAGTATAATATACTGGAGTTCCAGTATATTATACTGAAACTTTCCGCGTATTGGAGTTCCAACATAATATGCTAGAAGTTCATACATAGGTGCACTGATCTCCAGTATATTATGCTGGAACTTTCCGTATTGCAGTAAAATATTGGCTATTTTTCAATGATCTTGCAAACGCTGACTATTTTTGAATGAATAGTCTGAAAACTAACTAGTCCATGCTATTTTTACCATAAAATAAGCCAACTCAAAGACACTAAGTTTGAGTTTCCTTGGTTATTGCTTTTGGATTGTTTTAAGCAGTTTTAAACTTATTTTATGCACTTTTTAACTTTGTCAAACGCTAGAAAAAATTAAAAAAAAAAAACTTTAAGACTGATTTGACCAAGTTAAAAGCTAATCCAAACACGCTCCTAGTGTACTGGTTCGTCGGAACCAAATATGTGTTAAGAAAATTTACAAATAAGCACAAAATTCGAACTCAATAAATCAAATAAATTACGGCATAATTTTGAAGTCGAGGTCATAAAGTTCAAATGATAAATATTCTCACTTTTAAGATATAATAACGACTTGTATGAGCCAAAAGCCCCAAGGGAACATAGCATAACGAGTAAGTAAGGAAAATGATCAACCAGGGTTGACTAGTAAACAATAGGACTAGTGGCGGGGCAGATGGTCGAGGTCGAACACCAAGGACAGAGTACTAATGGCTAGTTTTATAATAAGATACTAAAGAGAATATTCCATTGAATATTTTCTGTATTTGTACTATTAGGGTTGATTAATGATATGTCCCATATAAATAGAAAAGAAAATAAGTTGATATGACATGTAATTTTCATTTGATAAGAACACTTTTTTTAGAAGAAGACTCTCTCTCTTGAAAAGATACAAATTACTACATTTTTACTAAGATTCTACCATCCATTATTCCATACTTTTCCATCAAATCCGAGGATAGTTTTAATATTTTAGGATTTATCTGTTATTCACCACTGTCAAAAAGAAGAATCATCTACCTCATTCAATATTGGGTGTATCATTCTCCTTATTTACAGTAATGCCATTTATTGCTATTTATCGCTTGATGTTCCTCTATTATTACTCATATCCTTTGAAATATTAAATGCACACTGTATTTAATTCCTCACCAACACTATCTCACGTTACCTGTGTTAACTAGTCGTAAATCTAGAAATATTATCATTAACTAGGTTTATGTGACGACCCAAAGGGCCATCACCTGTTTCCTCATTCGTTCCGTGCTTTCGAGGCCTTGAAAACCTCACTTATAGTTGCCTCGATTTGCATGTGTAGTCCGGGCGCGTAGCCGAAAAGCTTTTATGTTGAGATATTTGAATTCTGTGAAAGATTTGAAGAATTTTGATATTAATATGATTAAAGTTGACTTTGTTCAACGTTTTGGGTAAACGGACCCGGATCCGTGATGTGACGGTCCCGGAGGGTCCGTAGAAAATATGGGACTCGGGCATGTGCCCGAAGTCGAAATCCGAGGTCTAGAACCCGAGTAAAAGAATTTTTCTGTTAAATTATTTTTCTAAAATTATTAAGGAAAATAAAAATGAAAATTAATTAAAAGACTATGGTATCGGGCTCGTATTTTATTTCCGACACCCGGTACAGGTCTTAAATATGTGTTAAGCGCTTCCTGTGAAGTTTGGTCAAAATCGGACGCCGTTTGACGTATTTCGGACCTAATTATCTAAAGTTAGAAGTTTATGAAGTTTGAAATGAAAATGATGATTTTGCGGCTTGATTCATTGATTTTGATGTTGTTTTGTGATTTGATCGTTCGAGTAAGTTCGTATGAGGATGTTGAGTTAGTGTACGTGTTTGGTTAGGAGCCCCGAGGGCTCGAGAGTGATCCGGATGTGGTTCGGGGCGATTTTGCACTTAGGGAATTGCAGAAAATCTACAACAAGTGCTCAGTGATTTTCTTCTTCGCGTTCGCACTATGCGCTTCGCGGTTCGCGAAGCTTCAGCTTCATCCTTCATCGTGTTTGCATTACCTTCTCGCGTTCGCGTAGAGTATTTTGACTCAGAAGACTTAGGCTTCAGTTTACTCATTGCGTTCGCGCTTGCCTTCTCGCGTTCGCGTAGTTCATAAGGCTCCCTTCATCGCGTTCGCGTAGTTGTCCACGCGTTCGCATAGTCCAAGTATTGGACCCCCCAAATCTTTCTCTTTGCGTTCGCAGCCTCCTCACCATGAACACGATGGTCTGTTGAATTAACCCTTCGCGAACGCGAAGGGAAATTTCGCCCAGTGAATTTTTAAGTTCAAAACATAACACTTAACACGGGATTTCTTCACTATTTCCACACGAGCTCTTCTCCTTCACCCTCCATAGACAAGTTTGAAGAACCTCTTCATCCATAACTTTATAGGTAAGTATTCCTAACTTCAATGCCCTTTAATTTCTTCAACTAATCACTAAATTCCTAGCCCTAAATCATGAAATCAAAGTAGAAAATTAGGGGTTTTGGGTAGAGTTAGGGTTTTGAGGATTTTGGGTGATTCAACCTATATTTGGGGTTCGAATCTTAAAACAAATTATATATTTGAACTCGTGGGGTTATGGCTGACTAGGTTTTGGTCCGAGCTTCGTGTTTGGACCATGTGGGCTCGGTGTCTAATTTTGGTATTTTTGAAAGAATGTTAGGAAATTCATATCTAGGCTATGGGATGTTGCCATTGAGTCTTTATTGATATTATTGAAATAATTATGCTTAGATATCATTGTTTCGGAGTCGGATTGTAGAGGAAAGGCAGTATTTAAGGATTGATTGCTATTCTTTGGACCGAGGTAAGTGTTTGATCTAACTTTGGCTTGAGGGAATAGGATTAGAGTGTTATTAATTGCTAATTTCTAAATGATCGATTATGGTGTATAGGCATGGTGACGAGTATCTATACACCGGTGTCCAGCATGACCTTGGGTCTTTGTTTGTGCTTATTTTGGTATATTTTGCGACTCTTCCAGGCTAAATTAATGATTTTTACATAATGTGAAGAGTATGAGGATTAATTGTGAATTGTGAATTCTTTGGAGCGTTGGCTCGAATGATAAAAATACTATTGAGTAAGAAATGAAAGAAATAGAAAGAGATGTAATTAATCTCTTGCCGGGATGGTTTGAGTATATTGATTATCTCCCTTGCCGGGATGTGAAAGTTATTGTTATTGCTCCCTTGCCGGGATTTAATTGTTTAATTGTGCTTTCCCTTCATGGGACATTTCTTATTAATGTTTATTCCTTCGCTTGTTTGGTTGTGATTGCTGTTTGGGTGAGGAAGAGAGATACTGCACGAAGGGTCATTCCGTGCCATGTTTTGATTATATTTGCAAGAAGGGTCATTCCGTGCCATGTTTTGATTATATTTGCACGAAGGGTCATTCCGTGCCATGTTTTGATTATATTTGCACGAAGGGTCATTCCGTGCCATGTTTTGATTATATTTACACGAATGGTCATTTCGTGCCATGTTTTGATTTTTATGCACGAAGGGACATTCCGTGCTCTGATTTGACTAAAATTGCACGAATGATCATTCCGTGCCATGAAATGAGATTTATATAGGGAAAAGAACGAAGGGTGATGTCGTGCATTTTATTTGATTACTTTGGGTGAGGAAGAGAGTAAAAGCACGAAGGTTGATACCGTGCAACTGTTGTTTTCCCTGTTTTGTTAATTATTGTTGTGCTTTGTTCCTCACCTAAGTTGATGATTTTTATATCCGGATTGTACTCCCCCTTAGCATGCTTCTCTCCCTTTTTTACTGCTTAGTTTCAGCATTCTTTCCTGTTATTGCATATGTATATATATTGAACTGCACAGGTTAATTTGGTAGTCCTATCTAGCTCCGTCACTACTTCACCGGGGTTAGGCCAGGCACTTACCAGCATATGGAGTCGGTTGTGCTGATGCTACACTTCTATACTTTTTGCACAGGTCACAGTACCGGAGCAACTTTTGGATTACAGCAGTAGCACTGAGCGGGAGCTGACTTCAGTCCAGGGACTTACGAGGTAGCCTAGCTGGCGTTCGCAGGCCGAATTCTCTTTCTATAATTTCTGTTTATTTTCATTGTACCGAGACAGACACTATATATTTTCTATTCGGACTTGTTTGTAGAACTCTTTAGAGGTTCGTGAGATTGCGACTCCAGTCTTGGGTAGTGAAATATTAAACTTCCGCATTTTGGGTTTTCAATTATTTATGTTTTAAAAGACTTCCGCATTTAATTAAAGGCTCGCTATTTTTATTATTGTTGTGTTGTTATCCAAAGTTGTTTAGATGTTTGGCTTGCCTAACTCCGACAGTAGGCGCCATCACGACCCCGATAGTGGAAAATTCGGATCGTGATAAGTTGGTATCAGAGCTCTAGGTTACATAGGTCTCGCTACTCACGGACAAACTTGGTAGAGACTGAGGGATAGGTACGGAGACGTCTGTATTTATCCCCCAGAGGCTACGGAGTTAGGAAAAGTTTCACTTTTGTTCTTTCTTGTCGTGCGATTCTATTTCTCAAATACTGATTATCTTTCTACTCTATTCTTTCGCAGATGGCGAGAACACGCTTCCTCTTCTACCGCGCAACAGCCCGAGCCCCCAGTAGCAGCTCCTACGAGGGGCAGAGGCCAAGGCCGAGGCCGAAGCCGAGGCAGAGGCAGGGGCAGAGCTCAGCCCCGAGCAGCAGTTACAGAGGTAGAGCCTCATATTGACTATAATGATGAGGAGGTTCTAGCCCCAGCAGCTCCGGTGGGCCCAGCTCAGGTCCCAGTAGGGGTCATGATCACCACAGATCATCAGGACGCTCTAGTCCGATTGGCATGCTTTATGGAGAGTGTCACTAGAGCGGGTTTGCTGCTAGTAGCACCAACCATTTCTCAGGCTGGAGGAGGGGTTTAGACTCATGCTACACGTACTCCGTAGCAGGTAGCTCCCCAAACTCATGTCCCAGTGGTTCAGCCAACTGTGGCAGCTCAGCCAGGTATTGCAGCCCAGGCCGGCGATGGAGCAGCTATGTCTCCGGATGCCTTGTGGAAACTTGATCGGTTCTCCAAGCTCTTCACCACCACATTCAGTGGTGTTTCATCAGAGTATCCACAGGATTTCTTATTCAGATATCATGAGATCCTTAGGACCATGGGTATAGTGGAGACCAATGGGGTCGATTTTGCCACCTTCCAGCTTGCAGGATCCGCCAAGACTTAGTTGAGGGATTATTGCCTATCTAGACCAGCAGGGTCTCCGGCATTGACATGGGATCAGTTTGCGGAGTTGTTTTTGAAGAAGTTTCTCCCAGTCACTCAGCGGGAGGCACTTCGCAGGCAGTTTGAGCACCTCCAGCAGGGCTCCATGACAGTTACACAGTATGAGACTCGATTTATTGATTTGGCACACCATGCTATTATGATATTCCCCACTGAGCGAGAGAGGGTTCGGAGATTTATTGATGGATTGATTCAGCCGATCCCTCTCCAGATGGCTGTGGGAGCTGGTAGTGAGATGTCCTTTGAGGAGGCGGCCAATGTGGCCCACCGAGTTGAGATGGCCCTTGCACGAGGAGGTGGTCATGTGTCGGATAAGAGGCCTCGTAATTCTGGTAGGTTCAGTGGTACCTCGTCCGGAGGTAGGGATTCCATGGTAGAGGTCATTTATCGAGGCCCTTTCAGTCAGCGCTCCCGGTTTCTCAGCAGCATTATTCAGATCAACAACCTATCAGTGCACCCCCACTTCAGAGCTTCAGGGGAGGACATTCAGGTCGACAGGGCCAGCAGTCGCAACAGCCGAGGTCTTGTTATTGTTGTGGTGACCCCGGTCACATTGTCAGGTTTTGCCCTCGAGCCTCGGCCAGCTCTCAGCAGCAGGGTCCTCGCCCCATGATTCAGGCATCAGGTGATCCATAGCTCGCCCAGCCAGCTAGAGGCAGGGGTAGAGATCATAGAGGTGGAGGTAGAGACCGTAGAGGTGGAGCTCGGACCGGCAGAGGTAGAGGTCAGCCAGTAGCCGATTGTCCTAGAGAAATAGTTTAGGGAGGTGGGGCCCAGCCCCAGTGTTATGTTTTGCCAGCCAGGCCAGAGGCTGAGTCTTCAGATGATGTTATTACAAGTACTATTCTGGTCTGTGATAAGGATGCTTCAGTGCTATTTGACCCTGGGTCTATGTATTCATATGTGTCATCTTATTTTGCACCCTACCTGGCTATGCCTAGTGATGCTTTGGGTATCCCTGTTTTATGTATCTACACCAGTGGGTGATTCTATAGTGGTAGACTGAGTTCATCATTCCTGTGTGGTAGTGTTTGAGGGTCTTGAGACCCGTGTTGATTTATTGCTTATAGACATGGTGGATTTCGATGTTATATTAGGGATGGATTGGTTGTCCCTGTATCATGCTATCTTGTATTGTCACGCCAAGACCGTAACCTTGGCTTTGCCAGATTTGCCCCGATTGGAGTGGAGAGGGACCCCAGGTCATGCCACCCACAGTGTTATTTCATATGTAAAGGCTAGATGCATGGTCGAGAAGGGGTGTTTAGCTTATTTGGCATATGTTCGTGATTCTAGCACAGAGGTCCCTTCTATTGACTCTGTTCCTATCGTTTGGGAGTTCCCTGAGGTTTTCCCTTCAGACCTGTCGGGTATGCCGCCCGGCAGGGATATTGATTTTTGTATTGATCTGGCCCCAGGCACGCAGCCCATTTCTATTCCACCGTATCGCATGGCCCCGCCATAGTTGAAGGAGTTAAAGGACCAGTTGCAAGATTTACTAGAGAAGGGTTTTATCAGGCCTAGTGTTTTTCCTTGGGATGCGCCAGTGTTATTTGTGAAGAAAAAGGATGGATCGATGAGAATGTGCATTGATTACCGGCAATTGAACAAGGTGACGATAATGTAACGACCCGACCGGTCGTTTTGAGAAATTAAGCTCCGTTTAGTGGCATAAGATCTGGAACAGCTTCAGAATATGAGTATCGACTTGCGTGCATGGTGGAATTCGGCTTTCGGATGGTTTAGAGTCAAATTGGAAGAAGGAACCTTGTTTTGGAAGTTTGAACGGTGAAAACTTGACCGGAATTGGACTTTTGGGTAAACGACCCCGGAATGGGTCGTGGATGATCTCAACAGCTTCGTATGGTAATTTTGGACTTAGGTGCACGTCCGGATTCGGATTTGGAGGTCCATAGAGTAATAGAGGCATTTCGGCGAAAGTTGAAGTTGGAAAACGAAAAAGTTTGACCCACAGTTGACTTTTGAGATATCGGGGTCGGAATGCGATTCCGAGAATTGGAACAGCTCCGTTATGTCATTTTGTACTTTTCTGCAAAATTTGGCGTCATTCCGAGTTGAATCGATAGGTTTCGGCATGGGTTTCGATGTTTGAAGATTTAGAAGTTCATAAACTTGATTTTTGGTTTGATTTGTCGTTTCGATGTTGTGTTATATGATTTGGAACTTCGAGCAAGTCCGTGTTAGGTTATGTGACTTATGTGTGTGATTGGTTGAGGTCCCGGAGGCCTCGGGTGTGTTTCAGATGCTCAATGGGTAAAATTTGAAGTTAGAAGGAAATTTGCAGCAGGCCTTCTGCTGTTTTCGCTTCTGCGACTTGGGAACCGTAGAAGCAGCACTGCAGGAGCGGCTTGGAAGCCGCAGAAGCGGAAAGTGGACGTTGGCTTGGGAAACGCAGAAGCGGTGTAAGTTCTGCAGAAGCGAACTCGCTTCTGCGATGGGTGGACCGCAGAAGCGGTTGGTCGGCTAATTAAGAGAACCGCAGAAGCGGTCCCTGGACCGCAAAAGCGAAAATCACTGGTATGAAATAGAAGAATCCGAGGGTTTATTTCAAAAGTTAGAGAAATCAAAAATTTAGCTCGGGAGAAGGCGATTTTGGGCGAATTTTGAAGAGGAGATCACTGGGTAATGTTTCCTTAACCTCATTTAGTTGTTTTCTATCAATATCTAGTTAAATCCACCATTAGAATTCGAATTCAAGGTCAAAATTGTGGAAAATTGGATGAAACTTCCTAGACATCACTATTGGATTTTGAAGGGGCATTTGGCCTCCGATTTGGGAGATTTTTATATGGTTAGACTCGTGAGGGTATGAGGGTTCTGAAAATGTGAAAATTATTCGATTCCGAGATGTTGGCTGGAGGGGCATTTTGGTTATTTTACCTATTTTCGCGCCTTAGCTTTAATTTTAATAGTGGAATCAGTTGTTTGCAATATTATTTACGATGTGTAATTGAACTGAATAGATTTGAGCCATTTGGAGTCGGATACTCGTGGCAAAGGCGCGGTTTCTAGTAATATTGAGCCGGTTCGAGGTAAGTATCTTGCCTAACCTTGTGTGGGGGACTTCCCCTTAGGAATTGAGTCTTCCTTGCTAATTGTATTCCTTGTACGCAAGGTAACGAGTGCGTGCTCGGATTTATTTATGGAAAATTGCCCTTTTTTGGCTCTTAGATCCTTATAATCACCGAATATGGAGTTGTTCTAGATACGATCGAGTTCCGTGTTATTAGTTTCACCTCTACATGGCTTACTTGGAATTTATTGCCCTTTTTGGTTATTCTTGTTGCCTAATTAATTTTTACTAACTGTGGACATTTACCCCTCAATAGTCATACTATCTTTCCTAACTGCTTGTCTTTATTTGGAGAGCCTCATTTCTATCTCTCGTGTAAATAATTAGTCTTAATTGGGAAGGAGTTAGATATTCCATGTTTAGTTGATATTTTCTTAATTGTAATTATTTGATTCATGTTAACTTCCTTATTGTTGAACCGAGTATTATGAAATCGTTGCTTCATATTATTTCTCCCTTGTTGAGTTGTTCTTATTGCGCTTAGTATTTCTCTGTCACAGCTATTCCTTATGAGTTAGTTATACCGTCTTTTGGTGAACGGAATTCCTGGAGTTGATTCTCTTGCTTTGTTCCTATATATATATTGTCATTTGTTATGTTGTACTTGAGATTGTGATGAATGAGGAGGTTTTTGCTGTGCAGTTTTTGATATTGTGATGCACGAGGTTTCTGCCGTGCGGTTGTTGATATTGTGATACACGAGGTTTCTGTCGTGCGGTTGTTGATATTGTGATTCACGAGGTTTCTGCCGTGCGGTTGTTGTTGAAAGGTTGCACGAGGTCTTTGTGCGTCTTCGACCCTCGACAAGTGCACATTTATTTCTGTTAGATTGGGCCGTCGCCTCGGTATGATTTGCGCATGCTTATATTGCTGCCTGGATTTATTTAAGCTGTTACATGCCTCACTATGGCTCGAGTTCATATTGTTAATAATGAAAAGAAACCTTGGAAATTTCCTATAAAGGAATTACGTGTTTACTTGTCTCCTCTATTTGGATAAAAATCATGTTAGATAATAAATCCACTGTTGATATGTATATTGAGAATAAATAACCGTTGGACCATTAGAGTGTGTCAAAGTTGACCATCTCGTCTCTACCCCTTCGGGATTAGGCGGGACACTCACTGAGTACACGTTGATTACGTACTCATACTACACTTCTGTGCATTTTTGTTGCACAGGTATATATACACCTCTAGCAGCCTATTGGGCGTAGCAGCATGGATGACGCTGGGACTAGGTGAGTTGCATCATTCGAAACGGCCGCAAATAGAGTAGTCCCTTCCTTTGTACTGTATTTACTTTCTGTCCATTATATTCTGGACAGATGTTGTGTGTTATTTCTCTTGTCAGTAGATGCTCATGCACTTGTGACTCCGGGTTCTGGGATGGTTCAAAGTATTATATTAATTGCTTAACTATTAAATTCGATTCGAAAATATATTCTTTAAAATTTCTAAGTAATGAAGGAAAAATCCTGTATTCCAAAAGTGTTAAACGAGATTTAATTTAGTATTTGACTTGGCTGGCCTGATAGCAGTGTCCGGCGTCACCACGACCCTTAGTGGATTTTGGGTCGTGACAACTGGCATCATCAACAAAATTAATAGTCCTTGTTCCAGTTGTTGTGCCTAGTTGCTCCCTCATGTGGACTATAGTCTTTGCCTTTGACACACGCCTTGAAAATATAGGTGGGTCCGGATTGTCCGCTTCTGAATAGTCAAAATATGTTGATCCATTGCTGATGGATTGATTTCTAGATAGAGATGGTGTTGGCATAAACATGTAATGAGGTCCAGAATTGTTGCTGGCATGTGGTGTTGTTAGTTGCAGCTCCTCTTCTTGGGATAACCCTGTAGCAGTTGGAGATCTAGCTATGGTGTCCTCGGCTTCTTTTTTGTTTTCTTACCAACCAGTGGATGCTTTACCTTGCTTTGTTGTCAAAGTAATAAAGCAACAAATTAGGATTGTTTGTCAATTTAGTGAAGTAATATATTAAGGGTGTCCGGATACCTATTAACATCCCCCGGCACTATGCCCAAGATTTTCACATGTGGAACAAGTCATCACCCTGCCTTTTCTGGATTGAGAGCACTCCTCTTGCCTATTTGTTGTCTCATTATTTTCTCTTGTCCTCTTCACTTTAGGACTACTAGCCATATTCACTAACAGCGGTGGATCCATTGCATGAGCTAGCTCTATCTTTCAGAATTTCTCTCCTCTAATTGGTTCTAACTTATGAACATTATGTGAGCAGGTGATTTTTACCTATACGAATCATTCCCATAAAATTCAAAATAAAAATAATTTTTCTTTGTGTGCAATTTTGTGAATTTTCGTGATTTTCAGTTATTGTTTGTATTCGTGCGTGTGCATGTTTATTTGATCAATTAATAAGAAAAACAAAAATAGGCTGCATTTCATTTTAGGATTTAATTTTATAATTTTAGTTAAATAGCAAATTACTTACAAGTTAAAGGAAAAACATAAAAATAATGCATTTTTGCATTTTTGATGTTCAAATTGTGTGATTTTGGTATTTAGTTAATTGTGATAATTATTGTTTAGATATAATAGCATTTTTAAAGTTAATTTGGTTTTATAATTGTAGGTTTTAATTTTCGAAAATAATTTGAAAAATATATGTATAAGAAGAAGAAAATCAGTTGGGCCAATTTTAATTAAATCTACAAAGCCCAAATCAAAAATACCAAATACCCGGTCAAAACCCGCCCCAGTCCAGCACAGACCAAGCCCCAATCCGGTCGTTTCCAGCCTCATCCAAATGACGCCGTTTTCAGGCCTTCTAATCTAGACCGTATAATTAGTTTGATCGAACGGTCCAGACTCTCGATCGTTACCCGTCTCACCCATAACCTGACCCATCCTCGAACCGGTCCAACCCCATTCGATGAGGAACGACCCCGTTTTAATTAGTCATCCGATCAGAACCGTTGGATTTTAATCATCTAACGGCCTTGGTTAATTCTCTAATTTTAATATACCTTAGAACCTTACCCCTTACCCCCCTCAGAACCCCTCCCCCTTCTCACCTCTCTCGTCTCTAACCCTAGAGACCCCTGTATTCACCGCCTCACACCATCGTCCTCCACCAGCCGAAAATCGCCTACGGCGGTGGACGGTGGCCAAACACCTTCAAATTTACATCGTAGGTCCACCATAACCTTCCCATCTCCGATCCACCTTCAGTTTCCTTCAAATCCCAGCCCAGTGTCCCGAATATCCATTCGAAGGTCCAAAACCTAGCGCCGCCACAAGATTCTCCGGTGGCGGCGCCACTTATAAACCTTCCCAAGTTAACACCACCAAACCACCACAACTTCCTCATCCCTAATCCACCATTAAGTACCTTCGAATCATCCTGGAACCCCTCAAATATTAGATCAAGGGTCCAACCCTAAAACCCCAAAAATCCAAGTCTAGATTCTACAGGTGATTTCGGTCGAATGTGATGTTACTCGTTTGTTCTCTATGAGAACATACGATTAATATCAAATTTGACCGAAAATCCGAAGGTTTGAAGCTTCAAGTCACGTTCTTCACAGTTTGAGTCATTCATTAGGTATTTTGCTCCACTTTTCGTTTATTTTATTTATTTTGTCCCATTCTGTTCTTCTTCTACTCCTTTCTTTTATTTTTGTTCTATTTGTTTGGTCAGTTTGTTTTTATGATTTTTCTTGTTATTTCTTCGAATTTATATAGACTTGTTTATTGATTTTGTCTGATTTGTTTTTGAATAATTAGGAGGATGTTGGTATTAAGATTGAAGGTTTTATTTTTGTTTAATTCACTCATACAGTCGAATTAGGGATTAGTTTGAATCTAATTGATACTCGTCTAGATATGAATGCTCTGCAAGGGTAGAATGGTGCTGTATTACTGATCTAACAAATTGTTCAATCAGAAGGGGATCAGTAGTGTAGAGAACACCCTGTTTATGCACTTTAAATGTTGGAAATCAGAAAACATGGGGGGTTTAGTTCATTAATGAATAAGGGATAGGGGAATTAATTTAAAACATGGGCGTGCCCATACCATTAATTTAAAATGCAGTTTGCCCATACCAATTAAATTAAAATAATGGGAAAGGGGGCTAATAGTGGAACTGACAGTCATGGTAAGTTGGAAAATCAAAGAATGATGGGGGAATTATTTTCTTAATTGTTTAAGTGCTCTTTAGAGCTGGAAAAGGATTATTTCTAGTCTTTAAATACACACACACATTCTGATAAGGGGGAGGAGACATCAAGAGAGAGTTGAAGAGTTTAGAAATTTTGAGAACCGGACATTGAGTTTGAGAAATTTTCAACTTGAAAACACACTGAAAATACACAGAAAGATAGAGAGAAATAGAGAGGAAAAACAGAGAACTGAGGCGGCTAGATTAGGGATACACTGTTCCATTGATAAAATATACAAAAAATTCCTAAGTGAGCATTCTAAAAATTATTCTAGAGCAGCTAAGGAAAAAAAATGAGCTGAAATTTGTTTGGTATTCAAGTGTTTGAGCTCAGTTTGGTTGGATTTTTGGTAGCTGGTCTATTTCAGTGCTGTTTTGGTTTCGAATTTAGTTTAACTGGACCCCTCCTGATCATCTCTGGGGTTGATTTCATTACTGGGATTTGTTGTCTTGTTGTTGACTACTATTGCTTCTCACTGCTGTTATCCTCATTCCTTCTATTACATTGCTTTCTAGGTATCTCTATAGCTTTTGGACATTTATCGAGTGTTGGATATGTAAACCGAGTGGAATTTGATTTAATACAAGCGTATTTGATTTAGTTTTCTCTCTGTTCTTTTATTGTTTTCATGTTAAGCAGTGAATCATTAATAATAGGTATCGCATAATCTTTTTACATGCATATTATAAGGCTTGTTTGGGATTGAGTTGATGGTTTAGTTTTAAGGTTGAAAAGCATGCTTAGAAATTCTTGTTTAAGACGAGTTTGATTCAAATGTATGTGTTCATAAAACAAACAAAATTGACCATGGTTATCAAGCATGAGTATTTGCTTTGTTGAGCTTAGGAATGCTTGTATGCAAAGGAATTGATTTATCAATTATCCGGGCTTGTGTTTGAGCCCAGTAGCTCATTTGTTACTCTTTTCAAAAGGGGTTCAATTGATGCATGCCAAAAATGGAAATAGTATTGTAGTTAGTCAGTTCGTGTTAATCGGTTAAGACTTAAAAAATAAAAACTCTACTTCAATCTCGTTTCTCCTATAGCATGTTTAAATCGAATTGTGGCTAAAACGGGTTGGGTATATAAATATTGATTCTAGAATTGGGGCCCAGGATTGAACTAATAATTGATCCAGCAACAATTAAAATATTGTAGGCCATGGGCCTTTCAAGTTAAGTAGCAAACTTGAACTAAGGTTTTCTCCGGTAATGAAGACTCCCTTGTTCGAGTTTGGACTTGATCGTGAAGCCTGAATTTCCTCGAATTCTTTTAATAATAGCTGATTAATAATAATTAATAGTTCTAATTAATTAAGTTTTTTTTAGAGACAATTCTTATAGATAATACTAATTCATCTTTAGGATATCCTTTTTAAAACAAATTGAGGTGCGCCGCGCCAAATAAAATCACAAATTTGCTTGGCCCTCTTTAATTGTTTATCTAAAATGCTTAAAACTCAAGGCATGCCATTTAGCTAATTTTCACGGCCCTTGCAAAGTTAACAACGCGTTAGTTGTTTTAGGCATGTTCCTTAATAATTTTACCTTCCTAAACTCGGGTGCACATTTATGTAACCCAAATCCAAATCTCAACGGTGTTAAAATATGCCAAAAACTACGGGTGCATTTATGTGACGTGGTTCGAGACGTGTTTTAATGACGTTGCAATTCCCTTAAAAAATAATAATAATGATAAAAGCGGTTAAAAGTTTAAAATTTGCACATAAGTTCCTAATTGTTTAAAATCTGATAATTAAGTCGAATATGACAGTTGAGTGACCGTGCTAGAACCACGAAACTCAGGAATGCCTAACACCTTCTCCCGTGTTAACAGAATTCCTTATCCGGATTTCTTGTTCGCGAACTGTAATACATGGTCAATATTTTTCTCGATTCGGGATTCGAACCGGTGACTTGGGACACCATGAATCTCCCAAGTGGTGACTCTGAATCTCTTAATAAAAATGAATCCTGTTTCGATTGTCCTTTAATTGGAAACACTCCATTTATTATATCCCTCTCCCTAGCGTGTAGTAAAAGCAGGTGTGACAGCTCTGGCGACTCCGCCGGGGAAAGAACTTCGGTTCAGGGTTCAAGAATTCAAGCTTGGAATATTTGTTGTATTTGGATTGTATATTATTTGATTTTATTACATGTTTGGGCCTAATATGCTATGTGATGTTTTTACCGCTTTGATATTATTTGAATTGTATATATAAAATTGTTACAAAATCTTTCTCTTCTCACCTCCGGGGATGTGCTCGCTGGTCGAGACTCCCTATTCTGTTAGTATCATACCTTAAAGTAAAAGAGGCCAGACAAAATACTAAGCCGGATGGCATTTTGGTTTCCGGTACGTAACCCCCTCCTCGACTCAAGTTGTCCGCTTGGGTACACAGTCTAGAATATATACCCAGGTTTTGAACCTAGAATAACTCTGCCTCATGCCGGATCCCTTGTAGGAATGCTTATCTGCATCATGTACATTCTGACTTAGGAGGCTCAACACAGGGGTTGGGTCCGTCTAGGACAGGTGTACCCGAAATAATGGACCATCCTGATGCATCCTACTTGCGCATTTATTTGGTTCGGACTTGCATGCTGACCGGCTTTCGAATATTTAGGAAAAGAAAATATATAGCAATATGAGGGTAAATAGAGTTAATCGCATGTTTTGAAAAACACAATGTCCAAATAGTGTCGAGACTCTGCCCAATTTTTGAATAAATGAAAAAGGGGAAAAAGAAAAAAAAATTGGTTTTTCAAAAATAGTTTATTTGTTTGTCAACAAGAAAGTCTTGTTTTCAAAAATAGAGTTGTTTTCAAAAAATAATAGTCATTTTATTTTTCGAGAAGGGTTTGTATGTTATTTCAAGAAGAGCCCGTTTTATTTGCCCAAACTACGTAAATTTGATTCTCACCGAATGTGAGATACGTAGGCAACCCCCATCGGGTCCTACTTCTTTTTGCAAAAAATGGCCCAAATTAAACAAAGTTTTGTTTTTATTATAAATAGGTGAGGTAATGCCAAAAGTAGCCGAATGTTCCCGAAAGGGACGCCGGAAGGCTAGTTTTGCATAAACAATCACCTTTGGTCTTTTCTAATTTTTTGCACAGATAGCGGGCACAGCCTTAAAATCTTCCTCCGGAGGTGCTGAAAGGCCGTATCTGCAAAACTGGTTTTTCGATTCTAGAATCAGAAATATGAAAAAGGGGTCCATTTTTTATCTTTGAGTCACATAGAATAAAAATCAGGACTGTTTCACTTAATCACCTTAATAAATGTGCAGGATGAGCACAGTACAAAATGAACCTTTCTCTTTCATAAGTAAGATCCCTTTGGAGTTGCGGCTGTTGTGGAGCGATTTGGGGGGAGAAGGGCAAGGTGAGGTCAAAAAATATTTGGGAGGGCCTTCTCGGATTGTTGGAAATTATAACCAGGGGAAATATCATAAGGGCATTGGTCACATGCTGGGACCCGGCGCACAATGTGTTCCACTTTCCAGACTTTGAACTCACTCCGACATTTGAAGAAATAGCCGGGTATATTGGGAATACTGAGCTTCCTTTAGCACACAAGTATTTGGTTGCTCCAAGAACCGTAGCTGTGCACAGATTTTTGGACTCACTAAAGATAAGCAGAGGGGTACACAACCCGGACTTGGCAACTAGTTTTTGTACTTTATCATTCATATACAACAGATATGGTCGTATAGGAGGGTTTAACAAGCCGGAGAATAAAATCTGTAGCAAAGGGAACCACCCTAAATGGGAAGAGCATAGATGATTCGCTTTTATGGTGGCTTTCCTAGGGCTCCTAGTGTTCCCGAGAAAAGACGTGAATATCGACATAAAAATAGCAGGGGTTGTTAGAACTTTTCTTACTCAGGCCAAGAGCACACTTGCGCCTATGATAGTGGCTGAAATCTTTCGTGCTCTCACAGTCTGCAGAGCCGGGGGAGACTTCTTTGAGGGGTGAAATCTGTTGTTGCAAATGTGGATGACCGAACACCTGTACCACCGTCCCCAGTTCATAAGATATGGGTTAATAGAGAAAATTTGTATAGAGGAATTTTATACAATGATTAAAGGGATCAGCTTGCCTAAAGGTGTCACAGGATGGATGTCTTACTTTCAGTCCCTCACAGTCAGCCAAATAGAGTGGACGCTTGGATGGTTGCATGTGGACGAAATCATATACATGCCAGCAACGGGGCCTCATTTTCTTCTGATGGGTCTTAGGAGCATCCAGCCTTATACCCCGTATCGGGTTTTGAGACAGCTCGGGAGGTGCCATGTGCCTAAAGACGAAGATCTCAGTGTCTGGGTAGTTGAGATTGGACCGGATGGTCAGTTCCCTGAATCAACAATCTGCCAGATCTGGAGTGAATGTCAATACTTGGCGGCAAATACTTGTGTACGGAATTGATCTAAAGGAGAAGTTTCACCTGGGTATCATGCTTGGTATAAGAAAGAAATAGCATTCGGGAGGCCTGCCAAAAGACCCCACCTCCAGGATTTCATCGAATCATCATAGGAACAGTGGGACTGGTTGGTTAAAGAACGCGAGTACAGGGCCACAATAGGCAAACTGGAGAAGTAAGCTATGGAACTTCAGTTTGAAAAGGATGTTCAAGCCGCTGCAGATGAGGGGGAAAATAAGAAACTGATCCAAGAAAATGAGGCCCTTAAAACTCAGATCCGAATAATGAGAATTGAGAACAGAAAACCAGAAAGGAGCCGGGCTGACCAAAAACTCATAAATGAACTAAAAGGGAAATCCCGCGAATGCCAAGAGGACTTGGAGAGATCTGAAGCTAGCTTGGCAAGGATCCGAGCCAGATGGACAAAGGGCGCAAAAGAGAGGGCACTTCATATACAACAGATGGAGATGGATTATGAGGGGAGCATCACTATCCTGAGAGGAACAATAGCCACTCTCGAAGATAGGGTATTCGGGCAAGCTAGAGATTCTAGAGCAGATAGGAAACACTGTTATGACCTGATGGCGCGGATGGAGGAACAAATGCATAAGTTTAAAATCAAGTCCTTCATAATTCTCGAGTGCTGGAAACCCGGGATCAACAGATAGGACGGCTGCTGTAGGAAAGGAACAGGATTAGAGAAGAGGTCGCAAACATCGCACATTACATTATTGCAAAATATCGAGCGTGCGAGAACATGACCCGTACCACCTTTTCTGCAGTAGTGATGACATTCGTCCGGCAAATAATGAGCGATTTGGATAGGCTCCAAAGGGATCTTGTACAAAGGCCCGCGGCAAGGCCGAATGATGCCTCGCGGGCCCCAGGAAATTTTAAGGCATTAATGTATTCTTAATCTTTGTTTTGAGTATGTATTTTCATATTAAAGTTTGTAAGTCGGTTTCTTTTTAAGTTTGCTTTGTTGTCCTTTCAAAGTTTGTAACTTCTTCAAAGTGTTATAATAAGAGCAGTTGTTTTTTTTTTGGAAAATATTTGGCTACATATTTTTTACATCGGTCAGAACTACGCACGATCTGATTCATGCAGGGACATGATACGTAGGCAATCCATATAAGACTCGACCACCACTAAAAGAAGAAAAAGAAAAAGAAAAAGAAAAAGAGAAAAAATGAAAATAACCAAAATAAGGGAAAGTTTGGGGGATGTTAAAAAATGGGCACAATGGTGAAATGCCGGAATGATGCACGCAACTGGAAGAAAATGCATGATAGAAATGGTTAACTGCCTAGGTGTATTGCATCCCAACGTGCGATTTCATATATGTCAAACTCTAAAAACTAACAAGTTTGTTGCTTGTCTAGAGAATCCAAGCAGTTAGTTTACCTAAAGCATACTGGCATATTACCATTATCAAACTAGATCAAAGGGACCGATACCAGTGATCATGTCTAGCCCCGATAGAGAAGGAAGCACTGAGATAGAAGAGGTAGACGTGCAAGCGATGAAAGATGAGATGTATAAGTTGAAACAACAAATGGTTGAGATGTACCAAGATTGGACGAGGGGTCAGCCACCACCAGCCTATCCTGCTAACCCTACTTTCCTCCTAATACCCAACCAGTCTCCGGAACAGCTTGTTTCAGATTTATCCCCTAATTTTCAACATCATCAGGGAACCGCCTCCCAAATACCACAAATCCCAAAAACAGTTCCACACCTTCCACCAATTACCCCTGTCTTTGTGGCACTGGTACCATCCCCACTCCACAGGTCTTCCAGTGAGCCTGTGTTCCAAATGCAGGATAATCAATATTACCCTCCCGAACCCACCTTCAAAGAACCTTAACCATACCTTTACCATCCTCAACCTGGTATCTCCACAGAACCTGAAAAGCAAACCGAGAACCCGGAGCAGGAAGAAATGTTTCGAAAAGTAAAAAGCCTGGAGCAATCTTTCAGGAATATGCAAGGTTTGGGCGGCCGAGTCAGTGTGGCGTAAAGGATTTATGTTTGTTACCAGATGTTCATCTACCAGCAGGATTTAAGATGCCTAAGTTTGATATGTATGACGGGCATGGTGATCCGGTGGCACATTTGCGAGGATTTTGCAGCAAAATGAGAGAGGCGGGTGGAAAGGATGAGCTACTGATGGCATACTTCAGCCAGAGTTTGAGCGGGTCTGTATTAGAATAGTATACGCGATAGGACCATGGTAGGTGGTACACCTTGGATGATTTGGCACAAGCATTCGCCGGCCACTTCTAATACAATCTACAAATCATTCCAGATTATCTGTCATTGATAAAACTGGAGAAAAAACTCGGAGAGAGTTTCAGGGAATACGGTTTCCGTTGGAGGGAACAAGCTGTGAGGGTCGACCCCCCGATGAAAGAGGGAGATATGGTTGATTACTTTTTGTAAGCATTGGAGCCGACTTATTTTGGTCACTTGGTAACGGCGATTGGCAAGTCTTTCAATGAGGTTGTGAAAATGGGCGGCATGATCGAGGAAGGACTTAAGTCCAACAAGATCCTGAGTTACTCGGCGATCAATGCAACCAATCAAGCTATCCAAAGCGGCACCGTGGGTGTGCTTGGGGAGAAAAAGAAAGAAGACGTTGCGACTATCGAGTCGAGAGCTTGGCCTTGAAGCCCCTCATCTTACTATAACCATCCTCCACCCCGCCCTCAAACTTACCCCCACACTCCATCTAGCCAACCCCAACACTACTACCCACATCCCGAAGCTCCTTTTTCTGTTCACCACACCCAAACGTACAGCCAACCTCCGGCTCACAACCAATGGCGTGCTCTCGCTCACATAATAGAAACCTTCCCGGTCAAAATTTCTGACCTAATCTGGCGTTAAGGGGTGATAGGGCACAAAAAAAACATTCATTCCATTGGGGGAATCATAAGCAGTCTGTTCCACAGGCTCAGACAACTGAATATGCTAAGGCCAATACCATCTAAACTGCCAAATCCACCACCAAAAAACCTTGATTATTCGGTCAGTTGCGAGTATTGTTCAGGTACCCCGGGGCATGATACCGAGAAGTGTTGGCACTTGAAGAGTGCAATACAAGAGCTCATTGACACTAACGTAATTGAAGTGCAAGCTCCTGAGGTACCTAACATCAATAGGAATCCAATGCCAACCCACCCAGAGGCGAACATGATTGAAATTATGCATAAAGGGGGAGAGCCGAAGAAGCCATCACAGACCGTAATGACAATTTGGTCCAGGGCGACAAAGACAATTGAACAACCAACAGGGGAAGGGTCAGTGCTCGAGTTGATTGAAAAGGGTGTTGGGCCATCTGTGGCAGTGAACAAGGGGTCTCCAATCCAGATTACAATGAGACAGGAGAGAGTAAAGGTGATTGTGCCGGGAGCAGTCAGCAGACCCATCATAACTGTGGAAGGGGCCTGTGTCGATCAAGTCATCATCAAGCCGGTAACCCAATTACCGATAATCAGCAGCAAGGCTGTTCCGTGGAACTACGGACGGGTGGCAGTGATATATAAAGTAAAAGAGGTCAAGGAGGAGGTCTGTAAGCCCAAGGGTTAACTCGGTCGGGAAGATGTTTTGCTCCCGCAGATTTGAGGAAAGCCAAGGAAAATTCAGCTTCAGCAAAGAAACCCGTGACCGAAAAGAAAGCGGAAGAGTTTCTAAAAAAGATGAAGATGCACGACTATTCCATTGTAGAACATTTAAAGAAGACACCGACACAGATTTCCTTGCTTTCATTATTGATCCACTCGGACGAACATTGCCAAGCATTAATGAAAATCTTGAACGAGGCACATGTCCCTAACAAAATCACTGTGAATTACTTGGAGGAAATAGCCAACAAAATCTTTGAAGTGAACAGGGTCACTTTCTCTGATGATGTATTGCCCGTAGAGGGCACTAAACACAACAAGGCCCTTTATCTGGCAGTAAAATGTGAGAGCTCCGTGGTCACACGAGTATTGGTTGACAATGGTTCAAGTACAAACATACGCCCTCTCTCCACTCTGACCAAACTGAAAGTAGAGAACGGGAGGATCCACAAGAACAATATCTGTGTTGATCAAGTTCGAATGGGATAGGCAGGAGATAATGGTGCATGGGGAAGACAATTTGTGCGCACACAGAGACATTATTGTGCCATTTATAGAAATGGAAGATGAAAAGGGGCCATGGGTCTATCAAGTTTTAGACACAATGACATTTGAGCAAGTGCAAGAGGGGAAGTGTATCCCTAACCCGAAGTTAACAGCTGCATCGGTTATGGTAGCATACGAAATGCTGAAGAATGGGTTCATACCAGGAAAAGGTCTAGGATCTGCTTTGCAAGGCATCATACAACCAATATCCCTCCCTGAAAATGCGGGAACTTTTGTTCTAGGATTCTAACCCACAACCGCAGACATAAGAAGATCCAAGAAGCTGAAACAGAGGGCATGGGTCCTTCCAAAGCCAGTCCCACGTCTCTCCAGGTCATTTTTCAAGGCGGGTACCAGAAAACGACTAGTGACGACGATTCCCAATGATAAGGTTATCCCTAATAAAAAGTTGATAGAAAGATTTGAGCAGTTGTTCAGCGAGGTGAACACGTTAGAACTCGACGAGGGTCCTAGCCACGCAGAAATACAGTTTGTCGGGCCAAAAGCGAAGATTAATAATTGGAAGGCTACTCCTCTCCCTACCCGGAGGGAGCCTTGGTAGTCTGCTTTGATTTTTTTTTAAAATTTGTATGGATTATTTCAGGGTTGTAATCTGAATTTCAGTTTGTTTTTAAGCGTGCAAACCTTGTTGTCTTCCATTTTAATGAAACGCAAGTTCTTCTTGTTTTTCACTCCTGATAAATTTTATCTTTGTTTTCTTCTTTTCGTTTCTGTACAGTTCATTTTACGTCGATTCTAATGATATGACGTGCATAAGGAATCCTTTTCGTTTCAAGAGGTTGAGTGTGATTACGAGTCAGAAGTTGAAAAGATGAGGCTCTTGAGGAGATTAGTAAAGAATTAAGTCATTTTGAGGAAAAACCTAAGCCCAATTTGAATGATACCGAAGCCATCAATTTAGGGGGCATGGATGGCATCAGAGAGACTAAAATATGCATCCATCTCGAACCCAAAACTCGAAAAGAATTAATCAAAACGCTCATGGAATACAAAGATGTGTTTGCATGGTCGTATGACGACATGCTAGGTTTAAGCACTGATCTAGTGGTTCACAAATTGCCCACTGATCCAACATTCCCTCCTGTCAAGCAAAAATTGAGAAAATTCAAAACTAATATGATTGTGAAGATTAAGGAAGAAATAACCAAGCAACTTGATGCGAAGGTTATTCGAGTCACTCGGTATCCTGAATGGTTGGCCAATGTAGTGCCAGTACTAAAGAAGGATGACAAGCTCAGAGTATGCGTTGATTACCGCAATTTGAACAAAGAAAGCCCAAAGGATAACTTCCCATTACCCAATATCCACATTCTAATTGATAATTGTGCGAGGCATGAGATTGGATCTTTCGTGGATTGTTATGCTGGGTATCGTCAGATTCTGATGGATAAAGAAGATGCAGAGAAGACGACATTCATCACGCCGTGGGGAACTTATTGCTACAGAGTAATGCCATTTGGTCTGAAGAATGATGGGGCAACATACATGCGAGCAATGACCACTGTATTTCATGATATGATTCACAAAAAGATTGAGATGTACGTGGATGATGTAATCATCAAGTCAAAGCAGCAGGCCGACCACATCGGATATTTGAGGAAGTTCTTTTAGAGGCTTCGCAGGTACGACATTAAACTTAACTCTGCTAAGTGCGCATTTGGCGTTCCATCAGGAAAACTATTAGGGTTCATAGTCAATCGTCGTGGTATCGAGTTGGACCCATCCAAGATCAAAGCTATCCAGGAATTGCCACCTCCGAAGAACAAGACTGAAGTGATGAGTCTGTTAGGAAGGTTGAACTACATTAGCAGGTTTATTGCTCAGCTCACATCAACTTGTGAACCTATATTTAGGTTATTGAAGAAGGATGCCGCGATCAAATGGACTGAGGAATGTCAAGAGGCGTTTGATAAGATAAAGGGGTATTTGTCAAATCCACCTGTGTTGGTCCCACTTGAGCTAGGAAGACCTTTGATTCTTTATTTGACAATCTTGGAAAATTCATTTGGCTGTATACTGGGGAAACATGATGTCACCGGTAGGAAGGAACAAGCCATCTATTATCTTAACAAGAAGTTCACGGCTTACGAGGTTAAGTACACTCACCTTGAGAAGACATGTTGTGCGCCCTAACTTGGGTAGCTCAAAAATTAAAACATTATTTGTCATCTTACACTACTTACCTCATTTCCCGCTTGGATCCGTTGAAGTATATCTTTCAAAAGCCTATGCCCACAGGGAGACTTTCAAAGTGGCAGATTTTACTCACAGAGTTTGACATTGTGTATGTGACAAGGACTGCAATGAAAGCCCAAGCGTTGGCTGATCACTTGGTCGAGAACCCGGTCGATGAAGAATATGAGCCGCCGAAGACTTATTTTCCTGATGAAGAGACGATGCTGCAAATATGAAAGGAGTTGGAATAGGGGCTGTGCTTATTTCCGAAACAAGACATCACTATCCTATTACGGCTCAACTTTGATTTTATTGTACCAACAACATGGCTGAATATGAGGCATGCATTTTGGGTTTACGGTTAGCTTCGGACATGGATATCCAGGACGTTTTGGTCTTGGTAGACTCGGACCTCCTGGTACATCAAATTCAAGGATAATGGGAAACACGGGATTTCAAACTCATACCGTATCGGCAATGTTTGCATGATCTTTGTCAACGGTTTTGATCAGTGGAGTTTAGGAACATCCCAAGAGTCCATAATGAAATTGCCGATGCTACCTTAGCATCGATGTTGCATCATCCAGACAAAGTTCATGTCGATCCATTGCATATCCAAGTTCGTGATCAGCATGCCTATTGTAATATGGTGGAAGAGGAACTTGATGGCGAGCCATGGTTCTACGATGTCAAGTAGTACCTCAGAATGGGGATATACCCAATTCAAGCCACAGGAGATCAAAAGAGAGCAATTCGAAGGTTGGCGAGTGGATTTTTCCTCAGTGGAGGAGTGTTGTATAAAAGAACACCATATCTCATGTTGTTAAGATGCATAGATGCTAAACAAGCTACGACAGTCATGACGGAAGCACATTCTGGAGTTTGTGGGCCGCACATGAGCGGATTTATATTAGCGAAGAAGATCCTTTGAGCAGGGTATTATTGGCTCACTATGGAGCGAGATTGTATCAGCTTTGTACGCAAATGTCATCAATGCCAGATACACAGGGATTTGATTCACTCTCCGCCATCAGAACTGCACACAATGTCGGCACCGTGGCCCTTTGTTGCTTGGGGCATGGACGTCATTGGGCCAATTGATCCAGCAGCATCCAACGGGCACATGTTCATTCTAGTGGCCATTGATTATTTTACCAAATGGGTTAAGGCTTGAACTTTCAAGTCTGTAACTAAGAAGGCGGTGGTTGATTTTGTACACTCCAATATCATCTGTCGATTTGGAATCCCAAAGGTAATCATCACAGATAATAGTGCTAATCTTAACAGCAATTTGATGAAAGGAGTATGTCAGCAGTTTAAGATTATACATCGCAATTCCACCCCATATCGTCCTAAGGCGCATGGAGCAGTTGAGGCAGCCAACAAGAACATAAAGAAAATACTGAGGAAAATGGTAGAAAGTTCCAGGCAATGGCATGAGAAGTTACCATTTGCGTTGTTGGGTCATCGCACCACCGTTCGTACTTCAGTAGGTGCAACTCCTTAATTGTTGGTATATGGCACTGAAGCAGTGATCCCTGAGGAAGTCGAAATCCCGTCTCTTCGGATTGTCGCCGAGACTGAGATCGATGATGATGAGTGGGTCAAAACCCGTTTGGAGCAGTTGAGTTTAATTGATGAAGAAAGATTGGCAGCAGTATGTAATGGCCAATTATATCAAAGAAGGATGGCAAGAGCGCATAACAAGAAGGTGCGTCCCAGGAGGTTTGAAGCGGGACATCAAGTGTTGAAACGAATTTTTCCACATCAGGCTGAAGCAAAGGTCAAGTTCGCCCCGAATTGGCAAGGACTGTTCATTGTAACCAGAGTATTGTCCAATGTAGCTTTATGTCTAACAGATATTGAAGGAAAATGCATAGATATGGCTATCAATTCCAATGCAGTCAAGAGATATTATGTATGATTACTTTAGTAAAATCACTAATTATTTGTACTTGGCATTATCTCGAAGGTTGAAATGACAAAGGCAATATGTTCTGCTATCTAAACACTTTACCTTTGTTCACCCTTTCGAGCCTTATTTATTTTATTTTCGTACCTCTCTTTTGGAATCAATAACCAAGAATAAAAGAAAAGAGAAGAAAGAAAAGAAAAGGAAAAAATAAAGAAAAGGAAAACAAAAGGAAAAAATATAATAAATGAAAAGAAAAACTATAACGACAAGGAATTCGGGTGACCTACATTTGACTAGATTCCTCTTAAGGATACGTAGGCGGCTTCATGTCTCGTTCATAAGGAGGTAAAACTCAAAAGGTCCCCAAGCAAGAAACTGGGGCAGAAGTTATGTTTGAAATGAGAAGTTGGTTCCAAAAGTTGTAATACTAACCCGTTGGATTTGGTTTGAACTTTTCGATACCCTTTTCCTTCCAAACCTATCCAAGAACCATATTAACATCCAAAGAAAGACCTCCCGATTAGTCTTTGAGGGGTGCCGAGTCAAGCAAGTATAGATAGTGCATATCAGGGACAATACTCCGGTTTTAAGCAAGAAGAATGAAAAATGAGAGAGTCTTATTTAGTGAAAACCCGCAAGGGTACTATAAGGAGACATAAGCTGAGAGAAGTCCAAAAATGAGAGAGTCTTGTTAGTGAAAATCCGCAAGCGCACTGTAAGGCAATGTAAGTTGAGAGAAATCCAAAAATGAGAGAGTCTTGTTAGTGAAAACCCGCAAGGGCACTGTAAAACGATGTAAGTTGAGAGAAGTCCAAAAAATGAGAGTGTCTTATTGGTGAAAACCTTCACAGGCACCATAAGGCGACAAAGAACTGAGAAAGGAACGAACAAGTTAAGGTTGACGGTAGAAATCCATTGAGGCATCAAGCAGAACAAAGATAGAATTTAGTAGAGAACTAAATTGTGAGAACTTTGAGGCAGGAGCAAGACAAATGGAAATCGATTAAACTGAATAGACTGGTTTGATTAATCCGAAATGCACAACATTATCATTGGGATCGGTTATCCCATTCAGATAAGTCCTTTTTCTCTTCTCAAACGGTCTTCTAAAGGAAGATTTTCTCTTTTATTCTTATCTTTTGAAATCATCGCATTTCCTTTCTTTTGGATAACGCTTTTACAATAATAAATTGATTCTAACAAATAAGAAAGAATTTCAAAGCTTACTACCAGTTTCCAATACGGTGCGAAGTGAAGTGTGGCTAGGACAGGCCGACGATGATATGATGAGACGTGAAAGGCATCATTGGAAATACGAATGATGGAATGGTTCAAGATTCCATGAAAGGAATGGGATCAAATAAGAAAGACTAGAAGTGGGAAAGCAACAATTGGGAAATTTGTGGATAAGGGTTAGTTAGAGGGTTGGAAATTCTCGGCCGAGTTCAAGGCCGTCGAACAAAACTGAATATGGAAAGGAAAGAAGGGAAAATCATCCCCAACAGGAGCATTACATCCAATCACCACACCCTAAACTGACCAATTTTTCTTTGTGTTTGAAACATGAGCAGGAAATGTTGTTGATAGCGGAGAAAATTTTTCACGAAAAAGAGAGCAAGTACCAAACAACCACTAAACTGGGGCAGGAAATTTTCTTCATTTTGTTGAAGTTAGTTGAAGTCGGGAGCCCGCCTGGAGAACAGAGGCGTACCTTTTAAAGTTGTGAAGTCAGGAGCCCGCCTTTAGAACAGAGGTGTAACTGTTAAAGTTGTGAAGTTAGGAGCCCGCCTGGAGAACAGAGGTGTAATTGTTAAAGTTGTGAAGTCCGGAATCCTCTTAGAGAACAGAGGTGTAATTGTTAAAGTTGTGAAGTCAGGAGCCCGCCTGGAGAACAGAGGTGTAATTTTTAAAGTTTTGAAGTCAGGAGCCCGCCTAGAGAATAGAGGTGTATTTTTAAAGTTTTGAAGTCAGGAGCCCGCCTGGAGAACAGAGGTGTAATTGTTAAAGTTGTGAAGTCAGGAGCCCGCCTGGAGAACAGAGGTGTAATTGTTAAAGTTGTGAAGTCAGGAGCCCGCCTGGAGTACAGAGGTGTAATTTTTAAAGCTTTGAAGTCAGGAGCCCTGTCACACCTCCTTTCGGCGCTACCGCACCCCGCGAAGGGCGTGGTGGAAGGAGTTTTTCCAATTAAAGGACA
>MU751325.1:0-13499 GCA_026770625.1 Nicotiana glauca
AGATAAAAATATAAAGTACTATTTTTGTATTTTTAAAAGATTAAAATGGCTACAAAACATTAATAAAACTATTTTATTGTAATTTTCAAAATTATATAAAGATTAAAAATAAGGTACTATTTTTTTGTATTTTTCAAGTTTATGAGAAATACATAAACTAAAATTTATATATATTTTTTTTTTGTATTTTTTATTTTTGTAATGAAAATAAAGTGAAAGAGTCAAAATTAGCTGAAACAGCTATATTAGACCTAAATTAAATATTTACGCTAAAAATGTGAAAATTCTTAGGGAGGGTCAAAAATCACATGTCTACAGCTGCCCCTCTTTGACTGGAAACACGACGAGTTTTCCAACAAAGAACGACTAGACATGTTTTTGACCCGACCCTTATTTGGATAGACTAAAACTTAAAGGAAAAGAAGAAAATATGACCGAGCCCTGGTGTCTGAGCCGCCTACATATCCTTGGCTATAAAGGAATCAGGCCAGGTGTAGTTCAGAAGTGAGTGAGACAATGGAGTGTACCGAGGTGAAGATCCGATCGAGGTTCCGTTCCGTCGAGGTTCCGGTTTGCGGTCCTGCTATTACATCAAAAATTAAACACATGAAAGAGATTAACTAAACCTATCAGCTACTAGTTACAAGATTCCTATCTACGAGTCTTCTGAAGCTTGATCTTGAGTCTCGGTTGGTGCTTCATGCGGACTCTGATCTGAATCTCGATGCTTGTTAGCTGTAGGTGTTGGTTCAATCTTTTTCAGCTTTTTTCAAAATCAAGACGGGACATGCAGAGCTTGTGACTTTAGCCATGTCTTAAGCATTTATCCACTTCTGCATTTGTATTAATTTCTTACCTTTCTCTTTTTTTCTTTTTCTTCTTTTTTTTCTTTATTGTGACTAACTTTTGTTGACTCGAACTTGAACTGATTACTTCCTTCTTGTGAGCTTCGAATTATTTTTCCTTCGAAGCTTGAACTGCCTTCTTTCTGACCACTATTGCCTTCCTTTTGATTTCTGAATTTGGATTTATGCTGGGGATTTTTTTTTGTAACCTTTCGCTCTCCTGGCGGGCTATTGTCTTCCACACTTGAAATGTAAAGACTGGAGTGTAAAGACTGAAATGTAAAGACTAAAATGTATTCCTCTGTTATATGGGCGGGCTCCCGACTTCAAAACTTAAAATTTAAAGACTGAAATGTATTCCTCTCAGGTGAAAGTTTCAACAGACTGAGATTTTGATATCTTAGGAGAAAGATTCATCAGACTAAGATTTTGACACTAGAAGATAATTCATCAGACTAGGTCTAAATTTATGTGATCTCAGGAGAAAGATTCATCAGACTGGGATTTTGATATCTTAGGAGAAAGATTCATCAGACTAAGATTTTGACACTAGAAGATAATTCATCAGACTAGGTCCATTTTTATGATTACTTAAAATGTAAAGACTGAAATATATTCCTCCGTTATACATGCGGGCTCCCGACTTCGAAATTTGAAATTGAAAGAATGAATGATTACCATCTTAGGAGAAAAATTCATCTGACTAAGATTTTGACGCTAGGATATAATTCATCAGACTAAGTCTAAATTTATGTGATCTCAAGAGAAAGATTCATCAGACTGAGATTTTGATATCTTAGGAGAAAGATTCATCAGACTAAGATTTTGACACTAGGAGATAATTCCTCAGACTAGGTCTACATTTATGTGGTCTCAGGAGAAATATTCATCAGACTGAGATTTTGATATCTTAGGAGAAAGATTCATCAGACTAAGATTTTGACGCTAAGAGATAATTCATTAGACTAGGTTTAAATTTATTTGATTACTTAAAATCTAAAGACTGAAATATATTCCTCCGTTTTACGGGTGGGCTCCCGACTTCGAAATTTGAAATTGAAAGACCGAATGATTACCATCTTAGGAGAAAAATTCATCTGACTAAGATTTTGACGCTAGGAGATAATTCATCCGACTAGGTCTAAATTTATGTGATCTCAGGAGAAAGATTCATCTGACTAAGATTTTGACGCTAGGAGAAAATTCATCAGGCGAGGTCTAAATTTATGATTACTTAAAATGTAAAGACTGAAATGTATTCCTCCGTTATACGGGCGGGCTCCCAACTTTGAAATTTGAAATTTAAAGACTGGATGATTACCATCTTAGGAGAAAAATTCATCTGACTAAGATTTTGATGCTAGGAGATAATTCATCAGACTAGGTCTAAATTTATGTGATCTCAGGAGAAAGATTTATCAGACTAAGATTTTGACGCTAGGAGATAATTCATCAGACTAGGTCCATTTAAGTGATCTCAGGAGAAAGATTCATCAGACTGAGATTTTGATATCTTAGGAGAAAGATTCATCAGACTGAGATTTTGATATCTTAGGAGAAAAATTCATCTGACTATGGTTTTGATGCTAGGAAATAATTCATCAGACTAGGTCTAAATTTATGTGATCTCAGGAGAGAGATTCATCAGACTGAGATTTTGATATCTTAGGAGAAAGATTCATCAGACTAAGATTTTGACGCTAGGAGATAATTCATCAGACTAGGTCCATTATGTGGTTTTACTTGAAACCTTCAGATTATTGCTTCCTTCTTCTTGTTGTTTTTATCTAAAACCTTTAATTGTTGTTTTCCACTTCTTATCAACTTTCCAATTCTTGCCTTCCCCTTTTGTTATCTATCTGGGCCTTTCTGGCTGTTGCCTTTACTTCTTTGTTGTTATTTTCTAAATCTTTCCAACTCACTTCTTATTAACTTGAAAAAATTCATCAGACTAAGATTCTTTCATCTTAGGAGAAACAATTCAGAAACAATTCATCAGACTAAGATTCTTTCATCTTAGGAGAAACAATTCATCAGACTAAGATTTTTTCATCTTAGGAGAAACAATTCATCAGACTAAGATTTTTTATCTTAGGAGAAACAATTCATCAGACTATGATTTTTTATCTTAGGAGAAACAATTCATCAGACTAAGATGTTTTTCTTAGGAGAAATACTTCATCAGACTAAGATGTTTCATCTTAGGAGAAACAATTCATCAGACTAAGATTTTTTCATCTTAGGAGAAACTTTGCACTGCTTTGTTCCTGTTACATACAAAGAAAATTTTTGTTAGTTTTTGAAAATGATGGTCGGTTGTGACCTCCTTGCTGGGGATGATTTCCTCCTTCCTTTACCACTTGTGTTATCTTCCTTCTTCCTCAAATGAGTACCTGACTTCAACAAAATAACAAGGTAATGCCTTCGTTCTACGGGCGGGCTCCCGACTACAACAACTTAAAAGATAACGCCTCCGTTCTACGAGCGGGCTCCCGACTTCAATAACTTATGTCTGCTTCCCTCAAAAACTCGTGTTGTCTTACCTCTTATCTGTTGGGGCTAACATTGCTGGGGAATTAATTACCTACCTGTTGGGGATAATACTGCGGGGAGGAATCTCTTTTTTTTTCTTTTTTTTTTCTTTCAAAACTACTTTCTTTTATTTTCTTTCAACATTGCTGGGGATAAAAGTGTTATCAGCTGGGGATAACGTTGTTAAGGATAACGCTGCTGGGAGGCATTTTATTCCTTCAAAATCGGTGCTTCACTCTTCTGGAAGCTATTGAGAGTGACACTGGCTTTTGCTCTTTCTTAACACCAGTTTAGTCCCTTTGTTCTGTCCACTGGGGGTACAACTCCTTTCATTAAAATTTGTTGTTTTCTTTCTTTCAACACCGTTGGGGATAATACTGGTTCAAAGACCACTTCCCTTAAAATTGGTGTTATCTTTCTTCTTCCCCAAGTGGATACCTGATTTCCAGAAAATTTTCCAAATGAAAAGAAAATTTTCTGCCCTAGTTTGATAATCTTCCTTGTGGCATGCCTTTCCGCCATCAATGCCATTTCCTTTACCTATTTCAAATCAAAGAAAATTTGTTAGTTTAAGATGCGGTAGTTGGTTGTGATGCTCCTGCTGGGGATGGTTCTCCTCCTCTTTCCCTGCTCCGCGTTTCATTGTCAAAACTTGCTGGGGATGTCATTATTTGTTGGGGATGATATTCGTGATGGGGATAGTTTTTCCCTTTCTTGCTTCCCCGCCCTCCTTGACAACTCTTTATTCACAAGCCTTTCCCCGTTATTTTCCACTAGTATCCTGACCACCCAAATTCATATGACAGTGACCCTGCTTGAGGATCTTGTATGTTTTACTGATGAACCATTTTCTTCGTTCATCCTTGTCACTTAGAAATACCTTTTCTGCTGGGGATATCCCCCCTTCTTTTGTGGCATATATAGGGAACGGGCATTTCCCCAACCTTTGATGAGTCTCATTGGATTTGGCCTTGAGGTCATTAACCTTCGCTTTTTGCTGGAGATATCCTCCTTGACACTGATCCATCCCTTTGTCACTTTCCTCTTGCTGGGGAATATCCTCCTGGACACTGGCCTATGCGTTTGTTTCCTCCTGGCTTATACCACTTGGATGTTCTATTCATATCCCGTCTTGCATAATTGGAAAGCTGATGACAGATTTTGAAGTCATTTCTCACTTGTTCTGACTAAACAGACTCTACTGGGGATTTTTTTTTATGAAAGGAAAAAGAAAAAGGAACAAAATAAAAGATGAAGGAAAGAGATGACTCTCTAACAAGAGAAAAATAAAACCCTATCAAACGCGGATACCGACTCTAATGGTCATGATATGCACATATGACCTATCCTCCGTCGTTAATCGTCTTTCACAATCTTCGTCTGGTGATTTCCGTCTGATTCTCACCCTTATTTGACTTGTAGTGCCCTAAGGTTTTCACCATCAAGCCTCTCTCATTTTGGTTTTTCTCTCAGCTTTCATCGCCTTATGGTGCCCGTGAAGATTTTCACCGATAAGACTCTCTCATTTGTGTACTTTTCAGCTGGGGATTAGGGTGTTATCGCTAAGACTCTCTTTTATTTCTCTTCTGCGGGGATCAGTCTTTTCTGCTGGTAATCAGAGTGTTGCATTCTGATAAGACTTTCTCGTTTGCCTGACTTGGCCTCTTTTGAAAACTGATCAGAAGGTCTTTCTTTGGACCGTAATGTGAGATTTTGGATAGGCTAGAAAGAAAGGGTATTTAAAGGCTCAAAAACAAAATAATTTGGGTTCAAAATTTACAAGCTTCGTAATTAGATTATTTTATAATAAACACAATTTTTTGCCCCAGTTTCTTGCTTGGTGATTTTGATTGATTTTTTTCTTTTTTCAAAACTATGACCGAGTCGCGAAGCGCCTACGTATCCTCTTTGAGGAATCAGGTCAAACGTAGTTCCCACCTGATTTCCTTGTCACTTATTACTATTTTTCTTTTCTTTTTCTTTTTTCATGTTTTCTGTTATTTTTGTTGCTTTCTTTTCCCTCTTTTTTTCTTTTTCTTCCACGTTTGTGTTTCTACCCTTTGCTACCGATTCCGAAGGAGGGGTATGAAACAAATCAAATAAGGCTCAAAGGGTTAATGAAGGATAAGGTGTTTGGATAGCAGAACAAAATGTCTCCGTCATTCCAATCTTCAAAACATGTCAAGTGCAAACAACACGATTAACATTCGTCATATCTTTAAAGCACTGTTGGGCAACACTCTCACTTTTAATACCATGAACGACCCCATGTCAATTTGGCCAGCTTGCTTTTACGGTTTTCTTTATGTTTTACTTGCCCCGATGTCACATGACTTGGGCTCCAAATAATCTCGAATCGTTCTTATTTCCTTTAAATGTCCCGATCATCTTTCAATTGATTCATTATTAACTTTTAAGATTAGGCCAAAATTACGTGCGCATGTCATGTCACTAGAGTTGACAAAAAAAGAACTTTAGAAAGGGAAAAGTAAAAGAAAAATGACTAAACATAAAAGAAAATAGGATATTACATTGGACGATGAAACAGTTTGAACAACTAAACAAACAAACTAAAATGGGGTTACAACCCTTAGGACAAACCTAGACAATACTAACATGAGATATTACGACTAAACGGAATTGGGCAAAATCAAAAGATAGAAGGGTTTGATTTACAGACAACATCCAGATTAAAACCCTGGAATAACCTGGACAGCAGAAATGACAACAAAATAAGCCACCAAGATTCCTTCTTACATGACTCTCCAATTGATAAGCCTGACATTTACCCACAAATCTGATTATCAGAATCACTATAGCCATCTCCCATTTCAGTCGGCAAATTCCCGAGTGGATTCTCGTATCCCATGTCACCAGGCATCACTGCCAGAAAGTGTGTATCATCATGTGCAGGTAAAGGATTCAGCGCGATATTCCGGGTGTCACTGTCTTGGATCACAATTCGGTTTCCTGGATCTTGTGTTTCCAGCTCACCGCAAACCAACCACCTCAACTTTCTCAACAATTCAAAACAAAACATGTTAGAATGGACTCAGTCGGTCCTTATTATTATCAACATTTTTTTCTTTTTTTTCTTTTTTTTTCTTTCCATTTTTCATTTTTTTTTTGTTGTGGTCGAATCTTATGGAGATTGCCTACGTATCATGACCCCACATGAATCAGACCTTGCGTAGTTCGCGCCAATGCAAGGTAAAAAAACAATAAAACATATTTTGGAATTTTCAATTTTTCACAGCAAAATACACTTGGATTACAATGATTAAAAACTGGCAAACTTGGACCGAACCAACAGACTCTGGTAAAAGACAAGATAGAGACTTGAACATTAAACGACCCACATACTTTAATAAAAAGAAATACAATTTTTTTTTTTAAAAAAACAGACTGACAAATTTCTTCCCCTATATGCCAATTTTAACCAAATGGCTATTTTTGCAAACGTGGCCCCTTCTCAATTTCACATGAATTTTGAGGCCGGGAAGGAGTATTTTACAAACTTGTTCGTTCTTTTACGAAAATAACCTTTCGACAACTGAAAGATATTTTAAGGCTATTTCGGCAAGAACGGTTTAATACACTGCCGAAGTTGGATCGACTTATTTTGACCAAACATCACAACGGCATTCACTTGCCCACTGACTTTTTTTTTGCTTGTTTTTCAAATTAAAACAAAAGACCTGGTTTTTGCAAACACGGCCTTTCAGCACTTCGTGACAAAAATTTTAAGGCTGTGTGGGTCAACCGGCCAAAAATCTAAAAAATGATCCAAAGGTGGCTGTTTATGCAAAGTCAGCCTTCCGGCGTCCCTTTCGGGAACATTCGGCTATTTTCGATAAAATGGCGTCACCCGACTTATTTATGATTTTTTTTCTTATTTTTTCAAAATAAAATCCGATATTGCAAACACGGCCTTTCAACGCCTCGGGGACGAAGATTCTAAGGCTGTGTAGGTCAACCAACCAAAAATCTAAAAAAATGACCCAAAGGTGGCTGTTTACGCAAAATCAGCCTTCCGGCGTCCCTTTCGGGAACATTCGGCTATTTTTGACAAACGTCATTACCTAATTTATTCAAGACACTTTTTCTTGTTTTTCTAAATTAAAATAAATGATCAGGTATTGCAAACACGACCTTTTAGCTCCTCGGGGACGAAAATTTTAAGGCTGTGAGGGTCAAAAATCAAAACCTGACCCAAGCGGTCATTCATGCAAAGTTAGCCTTCCGGCGTCCCTTTCGGGAACATTCGGCTATATTTGATAAGGACGGCATCACCCGACTTATTTACAACAAAATTAGAATTTGACATTTTTTGGCTTTTTTTTTTTGCAAAAAGGGGAGGTTGGACCCGATGAGGGTTGCCTACGTATCTCACATCCGGTGAGAATCAAACCAGCATAGTTCTGCCAAATAAAACAAACTATATAACAAAATATTTTTTTTCTTCAAATCATTGGCAAATAAAATGATTTTTTTTATTTTAAAACACAAACTATTTTTTGAAAACCAACTCATATTTTTTTATTGGCAAATGAAGCAGAATATTTTTTGAAAACATTTTTTTTCAGTGGAAAATAAAACAAACTATTTTGAAAAATAAAATGCTTTTTTTATTTATTGACACATAAAACAAACTATTTTTGAAAAATAAAAACATTTTTTTTTCTTTTTCACTGGAAAATACAACAGACTATTTTAAAAATAAAAACTTCCCCCCTTTTTTTCTAGAAAATCCGGCAGAGTTTCTGTACTATTTGGGCATTGGTATTTTAAAAACAAGTGATTAATTCCCTTAACTTCTATTTCTTCTTCTTTTTCTTGCTGTTTTTTCAATATTCAAAAGCCGGTCAGCATGTAAGTCCGAAGCAAATAAATACACAAATAGCAAGTAAGATGCATCAGGATGGTCTTTTTCATTTCAGGTACACCTGTCCTAGACAGATCCAACCCCTGTGTTGAATCTGCAAGGTCAAATGCACGTGATGCAAATAAAACGTTCCTACTAGGGATCCGGCATGAGGCTTTGTTATTCTAGGTTAAAAATCTATTGGAGAAAGTATCTAGACTAGCTTACTCGAGCGGACAACTCGAGCCGAGGAGGGTCAGTATACCGGTAGCATTGCTTTCCGGCTTAACTGGTGGTGCTCCCCGCCTAAAACATGTGTGACTAAAAATCCTTCACCGGGTGCCAAGCACCTCGGCTATCTAAAAGAAAGTGGGCTATGTCAAGCAAATGCCCAATTTTAATTTCAAGAAGACTCAGAGGGGGTACATGAGAAGGCAGTTTGTATACACAGTTCAAAAATTGTCAAATCGGTAAAAAGCAACATTTAGCACATTTAAGTCAAAACATCAAATAAAAATCAGATAATAAATAAGCCAAATACAACAATTATTTTAACCTCGAATTTCTAACCCTGAACCAATGGTTCTGGGTTTTTATCCCCAGCAGAGTCGCCAGAGCTGTCACACCTCCTTTTGGCGCTATCGCACCCCCCGAAGGGCGTGGTAAAGGGAGTTTTTCCAATTAAAGGACAATCGAAACGGGATTCGTTTATTAAGAAATTCAGAGTCGCCACTTGGGAGATTTATGGTGTCCCAAGTCACCGGTTTGAATCCCGAATAGAGGAAATTATTGACTCTGTTTAACAGTCCGCGAATCAAAAATCCGGATAAGGAATTCTGTTAACCCGGGAGAAGGTGTTAGGCATTCCCGAGTTCCGTGGTTATAGCACGGTCGCTCAACTGTCATATTTGGCTGATTTATCTGATTTATAACATGCTTTAACCTATGTGCAAATTTTAATTCTTTACCCTTTTTATTATTATTATTATTTTAACAAATAATAACAACGTTGTAAAAACGTATTTCGAACCACGTCACATCAATGTACCAGCGGTTATCAACACATTTCGACTCCGTTGAGATTTGAATTTGGGTCACAAAGTTTAAGAAAGTAAATTATTAAAGACGCGCCTAAAGCGACTAGCGTATCATTATTTTGGGTAAGGCCGTGAAATTTTGCTAAACGGCTCATCCCGAAATCTAAGTAATTAATATTCACAAACAAAGGTTAATTCGTTCTTAACTCAGATTCAAAGCTCAATGAGTGGGTAACCAAACTTAGCCACAAACTTCAATTATAAACAAAGTAGGATTAGGAACGAGAGTCTAGGAAAAATTAATCGTTATGAACACAAACTAACAGAAATTAATCTAATAGTCATTAATCACAACGAAAATCTAGGAAACATTAATCATCAAGCAAAATGGATAAAATAATTGAGGAAACAAACTAGAAAAATGTTAGCACCACACTTATGACCACAAACTAACAGAAATAGCAAACAATTTAGGCTAAAATATTTATCAAAATAATCAATGAAACAATAAACCAATCATAGATCTATCCAGAGAAGATAGATAGCACAACAATTCAACCCTGTAGCAAACATAGTATGGATTGAAATTCGAGAACTGGAGAACAGGAAATTGACCTTTTAATAGCTAAATATTCTTTGATATATCAGAAAAATCTATTGTACATCTGTATGAACTAACCACGACCGGAAGCGACACCGAGAAAATCAAACAAGATATCGGACGGATCTCGACGGACTCAACCTCAGAACCGTTGAACATCGGTTGATTTCGAGGTTGTTTTCGGCTATTTTTCGAGCTGAGTTTGGACTATTTTTGCTAGGTATTAGGAGAGGAGGGGACTGGTTTTTTAGAATGGAGAAGAATAAGAACTGTCAAGAGGGTCGTCCCTCACTGCCCCTGTATATCCTATGTATACGGAATGTATATCTAGTGTATACCTTGTATCCCAGGTCCCCTTTTTTTTTCCTGTCCTCTCTCTAAAATATTCCCAGATCACTCTCTCTCGCCCCCTTTTAACTTCCCTTGAAGAATGGGGAGGTACCAAATTTTTCTTCTTTTTCAGTGTATATCTACTGTATATTCAGTGTATACAGAGTGTATACAGATCTCTCCTCTCGTTCCTCTCCCAGAATTTTTCGTTGTGTTTTTCATTTCCCTCCCCCCCTTCATGTGTCTGACCGTGTATATATGGAAAATGAAGACTTAAGCTCTTCAAAAAATGTGAGTCCAAATCCCCCTTTGAAACCCCACTCATCCATGTTTTGTTCTCTATGTTTTCTTCCTTAAAATGAGTAAAGGTGTCTCCCACCCCAAATTGTGTGTCCCCCATGGTCTTTTGTTATGTGTAGGGTGTGGTGGATTTAGATTGTTATGGGCTAGGTCCAAATTTTAGGCTTAAAAATAGGTCGTTTGAACCCGAATATTATTCTTTGCCCGGAACCGAGAGTAAAAACAAGATTTTATTTAATTAATCCTACATAAGCAAAATAACTATTAAAATGAGACTAACAATTAAAACAAAACTATATTTTTTTGTAATTTTTGTTTTATATAAAGATAAAAATATAAAGTACTATTTTTGTATTTTTAAAAGATTAAAATGGCTACAAAACATTAATAAAATTATTTTTTTGTAATTTTCGAAATTATATAAAGATTAAAAATAAGGTACTATTTTTTGTATTTTTCAAGTTTATGAGAAATATATAAACTAAAATTTGTATATCTTTTTTTTGTATTTTTTCATTTTTGTGATGAAAATAAAGTGAAAGAGTCAAAATTAGCTGAAATAGCTATATTAGACTTAAATTAAATATGTACGCTTAAAATGTGAAAATTCTTGGAGAGGGTCAAAAATCACATGTCTACACTCACAAGGTTTAATCTGAAGCTAAAACAATGCAAAGAGAAAAAGAAATCAAAGCTAAATTATTTTAACTCACAAGGTTGAATCTGAAGCTAAAACAATCAGTATTTAGCTAAAGTAAGCAATCAATTAAATCTTAACCCTATCCTAATTACCGTAATTAACACATTATTGGCAAGAGGAGCAAACACGAAAGGAACAAAACAAGCGGGCTATCAAGAATTAAATTGCTTAACCTAGGCAAATGAAATCTAGGACATGCAATGACTGAAAATAACAGTAGAAGAAAAGGAAAATAAAACCAAAATCAGGCAGCTAAAACAGAGACCATTAACACGAATGGATTTCAATTAAAGACAAAGAAAATCTAAAGAAAGGAGAGAAGAGATTTCCTAATTGCTCATTTTTTCAGGATAAAAAAGGGACCAACCATGAATTCTGACCGTACTTCAATAGGGTAAAGCTGAACTTAAACTACCATTATTCGACTATTCTTTAACAAGAACACTCGACTAATGGATGTTTTTGTTCACCTGATCAGCATTTGACCGAAAAAATAAGAAGGGGAGAAAATTAGGTTTCCACAAATCTGAGATTTAAGATACGAGGAGCCTGGCTGGGATATTTGGAAAATAAATGGTAAGACAATGATGAGGGAATGTTGAGGGCTATATGGTATGAATTTGAGCTTTTTCGGGCGATTTAAGATTTTGAACCTAAATTTCAATTCAAGATTCGAGAAGTTTGGCAGTGATTCGAAGGAAAATAGTTGGAGGAATGGATCGAGGGGGTGAAGAAGAGTTCAGGATGTCAATTTGGGGGACTTTGGATCACTGGAACCGTCGTGAGGCAATTTTCGGCGGTGGTTTGCGGCGAAGACGGTGAAGAAAATGAGAGCGTCTAGGGTTACGTTTTTTGAGAGAGGGGAGAGAATGAGAGGGGGTAATGGGGGACTAGGAGGTCAGTTCGAAAATATGTATATTACATGAATGGCTAGTTCCCGGCCGTTTGATCTGTGATGATCAACGACTGGGATTTCTTAGATAAAAAACGGGGTCGTTTGGAGGAAAGGGAATTGGACCGGGTGAATTTAGTTTTGAGCTTGGGTTTTGGATTATTTGGGATCGGATCTAGGGCCGAGTTTAGGTATAAAAATGACCCAATTTCAAAAATAAACCTCTTCTTCAATTCTTTCTTTTATTTCTAATTTTTCCTTTTTTAATTAAAAATCCTACAATTAAAAATCTTAAATTATCTAAAAGTATGAAATTAAACTAATTAATTAATTATAACAATAAAAACATCACTTAATTCTAAATTAAAAAAGAAAATTAATAAATTAAAATTAAAAGACAAAATATAAAAATGAGATGTTTTGTGACTTTCAAATTTCCATAAAACAAACAATCATTGATTAATTCTAAAAAATATAAAAATAAATTCTAAATGCAATGTATGATATTTTTTGTATTTCTTATGATTTAAATAAAAATTAAACATGCACAGAAATTAAACATGCACAGAAATACTAATATTTCTTATGATTTAAATAAAAATTAAACATGCACAGAAATACAAATAATTAAGAAACATTCTACAAAAATTCCTAAAATGGCAAATAATTAACAGAAAACCTATTTTCTTGAGATTTTATACGAGTATTTTGTATAGGACAAAAATCACATGCTTACAATGTTGAATATCAATGAACTGTTTGGTGAAAAAATTATAATTTGGAATGTGATTTCTGTCAAGCACTAAATCGACGAAAGTAGAGACTGTAAAAACTAGCTTGCCAAATTAGACTCATGGCCTCAAATGAAAAAAATTCAACTGACAAGAAATATAAAGTAAGAACAGATCTATTATTCGGTGACTTCTTGCTTCGTGTCGGAAATGAAGAAGAGCATCTAATAAAAGATGATTTCGTAATAATAATGCATTTAAAAAGGAAAAAATTTCTATTATTGTATTAAAACATAATTTGTGAAAATTACATAATATAAATTAAAAAGGTATCTTAGCTAGCAGAAATGAATATATTGATCAACTAAATAAAAGGTGGATTGCGAAATTTTATGGTAAAATAAAATATTTTTCAGTTATTGACTCAACAGAAGATGATACCAACAATTACTACCAAGAAGAATATTTAAGTACTTTAATACCAAATGACCTTCTACCACACATGTTTGTTATCAAGTTTATTAATTCTTGCACATGTTAGTGTCACCATATATATAATATACTAAGTTAAAATTGATCTTGCATTATATATATATATATATATATATATATATATATATATATATATATATATATATATATATATATATATATATATATATATAAA
>MU751325.1:14486-41019 GCA_026770625.1 Nicotiana glauca
ATATATATATATATATATATATATATATATATATATATATATATATATATATATATATATATATATATATATATATATATATATATAATGAAAAAAAATATGCCCATCATGCTACTGAAAATCTTAGATCCGCCGAATAGCGTATGTAATGGCACATAGATGGTATATAGAAGTTTTGACAATAACGTCATACATGAAAAAATTATGATACTGATCAATTTACTTCTAAGTATATTTTTATTCTCGAATTCAACTTTCGTCTTCCGAAACTAAAGAATATCCTTTTAAATTTGTGTGAAAATAATCTTAGGTATGTTTATATTTTACAATTATGATAAATAAAGTACAAGGACAAACATCTTAAATATTAGACTATATTTATTGCAATATATTTTCTTGCACGAACAATTATATGTTGCACTTTTAAGAGGAATATCAATATTGACAACAAGAGTTCTCGTTATGGCAGAGCAACCAAAGCATTAGAAGGAAACATACACAAAAAAAAAATCATCTACAAAGAAGTGTTCGGTAAGATACTATCACATCAAATACTTTTAAACTATAATACATAATAAAATTGATCATTTGTGTAAGTTATAATGATGTCCTTTCATTTTGAATCCACGCAGTATGCTAATTTAATAATGTTTTCTGGCTTCTAGATGATTTAAATGTTTAAACAATCACGTGCCATTATTAACGTGCAACGCGCGTTCATAGACACTAATTTAATAATATAGGTATAGATTAAATGAGGGCGACCAAATAGGAGGCCCCGTGCAACTTTTACCCTTTACAAAGGCAAACAGGGACTTAAACTCTTCCTTTTTCAAAACAGTGCACCTTTCTCCTTATTCAATTAGTTTCACTCAAAAGCCAAATCAACCACCCCACACTTTAAATTTTACAAAGTTCGTAATAATTCAAGTGCTTATGAGAGGTGTAAAGGTTCATATAGATGGTTAATTCAAACAAATGAGTAAGGCTTGTAATGTGGTTGCCAAACAAAAAGGATTATAGGCTCAAAGAGGTTAACTAAAATATATAACAATTAGGTGGGTAAAATATACATATCCAGCTCAACAAAGAAACGCCTATATCACTTCCAAGATTGAACAAAACTACTATTTCGCTTTGCTAACACACAGGGCAAGTTCTAGGCATCAAATGCAATACACAGAATATAACAAATCCTTACACACACATGACACATAACTCACTCAGGATTGGTTTCATAGATACTCTAGTCAAAGCAGTTAAGCAAAGTTAAGATCATACAATTTAATGTACTTCTACAAGAGTCAAAAATTGAACCTAAGCGTCACAACCAAAGTACTAAGTATTCTCAAGGCATAACAAAGTCAAGAGATATTGCTTCAATTCAAAACACAACACAATGGCTCCTATTCCTTAAAAAAAAGTTAACTACACCCGGTTCAAACAAAACCCTTGGAAAAGAACCGTGATTCAAAGAAAAACTAAGGGGTAATTGCTACACTCCCTAACAAAAAAAAATCTTATTGTTTTTCTTTTTTTTTCTTTAGACTTAAATCCCTCAAGAAAATTATCTAATAGATCCATCGTCGGAAAAAGTCCAATCCTTTTTTTTTGTTTTTTTATAAAAAAATAAAATAAATTATTTAATTAAACTAACACAACTGAAATAGCATAGAAAGTCACCCAGACAATCTCCTCACCCCACACTTAAAATTGTGCATTATCCCCAATACACACCATACTAATAAGAGGGTAAAAGAAACTCCCTGTTAGGCCAAAGGTCGAAGCATTAAAAACTCATGGGGACTCATACTTCTTCCAAGCTTGGTCCTTTATACGGGTACCTCACACTTAGTTTCAACCATTTGGTTTGCTGTTGCATCCTTCCAATACCTTTGCTTTCCATGCTCCTAGAAAATAAAAAATTTACACTACAAAAATAATACAATTAAAAAATAAAAAATAAATAAAAGAAAGCAATAAAGCTGGGTTGCCTCCCAACAAGCACTTGATTTAACGTCACGGCACGACGTGAATTACTTTCTGCCTCCACTTTGAACTTATGAATCGGACCCCAAGTTGTGATTCTGCTCTATGATCATGCTCCCGTGGTGGTGGAACGAATCTGACTGGCCCAATAAAATAATATAGTATTCTGCACTTCTTGACCTTTAGATAAGGTGTGTAATCCCGACTTTCTGGCAAGAAGAATTCCAGAATGTAAGCACTTTGTTCCTCATTCCTTGACTCCTCAAATGGCTGAGACGACTCTATTTCCATATTATCATCTAAACACAATGTGGAAAAATGCTTGGAGTGAGGACCAATTCGCTCAACTACATAAACATTGGGACTGTCTACATTCTCAACACTAATGACAATAGATTCAACTAAATATGTATCCTCAATATCCTTGGTTGACTCTAGTATCTCTTCTACAACATCGACATCCTCAAAATCTAGTGTGATTGATTGTTGGTGTTCTACTCTAGCCTCCTCCTCTAGCTCATCCTCGTATTTTCTTAAATCCTCCAGTAATATGGCAATTTCTACAACCCTTTCTTGCTCATATTGGCTACTATCCACAATGTCAACTTGTTGCGCTTTACCAGGTTCAATTAATTTATTCGCTTGAGCCTCTAAGTTGTGAATAGTTTCCCCTTGCCTTTGTACCCGCAGTTGTATCTCATCATATTATTTCGTAAGGCACTTTAGCATATACTCGATCTCTTTCAGGTCCTCATGCCTGGGTTCTTTGCTCTTATTAACTTCACCAGAAAAAGAAGAACCATCAAAGTAAGGGGTTGGGGGAAGGTAAGAAATATAAGCACAACCATGAAGGTAACCATCTTGACCACCACACATATCACATACATTCCACACATAAGATTGAGTTGGTGCATAAAACTCACTCTCGGGAATATTTTGATAATTTTTCCCTGAGTGATTTTCTTCACAATATGCATAAGGAGGATTAAAAGTAAAATTACCAACATCTAAATTCTCATAATTCCATGATGCCATGTTTCTCAAATAAATAAATAAAACTAAAATAAAAAAATAAATACAATCAAATAATAAAATAAAAGTTCAAACTTGAAACCTAGCAATATGTACACCTACAACTACACCGTTAGTTCCCCGACAACAATGCCAAAATATGATTACGCCCAACTATGCCTTATAAAAAGAACAATGCGGTCATTGTAATATAATCCGGTTTTCAAGTCCGGAGCCGAATCCCACCGAGAACTAAGGTTTAGCTACATCTGTTCACTATCACCAAGAAGACAAGCTTGAACAATTCCTAACTTATAGATATTTAGATTCTTGTGTTTAACTAATTAACTAACGAATTAAAATAGTAAATTAACAACTAACGATACTGGGGATTAGAGAAAAGATTAAGGAGGTCTAGAGTTATGATTTTCCCTATTATCGGAATCCTTCCCGCTATGTCTTCTATAATTTCGCCTAAGTATTCTCTACCGATCATGAGCACTCTTATTACCGTAAATCTCTCCTGAGTAATTACGACAATTTACTAGACACTTTCCCGAGCTACACTAGCTGGCTTTTAATAAAGCTCACTTCAGATCGCATCCAAGGCTTCCTTATCCCTAATCCCGCCTTTAAACCCTCGGTTATTGATCCTTCATATACTTTGGAGTGTTGTTGTTTAACAATTACCTAAATATGCACTTTCTCCCGAGTTACGCATAGTAAATAGGCACAACTAATTAAGAGCTCTTCAACCAACCACAATATAAATGTAGTTGAACAAATAGAGAAAAACTATGGCTCAATTATATAAAAAATAACAAGAATTTATCCTACAAAAGATTCTATCAAAACTCTAGATAACAAATTAGCTATTCATAATGGTAGGTAAAACTACAATACTAAAAGTCATAACCAACAATGAAAAATAGGAAGAGGAAGGAAAAACTCGTAGAAGAATTTCCCGCCTTGCTCCTCGCGTGTTCTTGCTTCCAATGGTGTTGTCTAACCCTAAAGTAGTGTCTCCTGCCTCCTTAGGTCTAATTTGTGTCCAAAATATGTCCCCCCCCCCCCTCAAAATAGGTTTAGGACCCCTTTTATACAAGTTGGAATAGTGTAGGGCTGAAATAACCTTGTCCCGGACGAAATATGACTTCTTTTTTATGCCTCGAGTGGCACGGACGCAGCCAAAACGCGGTAGGACCGCATCCAGACAAGCTCTCTGATTTTCTGCCGCGGTCAGTTCCATGGTCACGGTTTCGACCGCGTTTTTCACCCTGTTATGTTCAGAATTTGGAAAAATGTAAAACATGAAAGTTGTAGCCCTTTGAATTATATTGCCAACCATATATTAGATAACCGAAATGGAGTTCGGAGAAAAAAGTTATGTCTATTTTACTGGACAGTGCGCAATATGCCTCCTCGAGTCTTCGTTCGTACTTAGTTATCAAATTTGACCCCCGAATACGCTCCCGGCTTAATTCCTTGGGTTTTTACTCAGACTTCAAAGCTCCAAATCACTTGAATTCATTCCATAACATCTATATAGCTCGGAATCACTTCTACAAGGCATAAAACACACTGTTAGTGCAAAACACTAGCGATTAAAGCGTAAACTCAACTAAAGTGCAGTAAATTAGAGTGTAATAATCGACTAAAAATACGTAATTATAGCCTATCATCATTTACTATTTACGCACTACCATGTATAGAATAACATGTTATATGTAATCTAATAAAACATCGTGAATTTTAATATTGATTTACAAAAGTGAAGTTAAATCACGTAGTTTTCACTATTAATAGATGTTGTAAAATTAGCTGTTACAGAATTGGAAAAATAAATTGCAGTGGAACTATTTAGTTGGGTTAAAGCTATGAAAAGAGCCTAAGTTTTCCATGAAAACGTACTGATCAATTTCTTTAGATCCACACCTAACATCTTAAAATGGAAAAAAGAACAAAACTTTACCTCTGATTCATCAGTTCTTTCAACTTTACGATAATTGTCCTTTCACTGCTTGATGGGGATTACAAATTTACCATCAGAAACTGCAGAAAACTCAATCTGAGTAATAATCGCATCATCCTCTAGTGAAGCAGGAAGATTGAGATCTATCATATCAATTCTTGATAATTTTATTTTTGTTGAAGAAATACCATGTGATCTCTTGTGTCCACCAAGAGCTTGGCCTGATGAAAATACTCTGTAACAAACAGGACATTCGTGTATTTTTACTTCTTTGTATTTTGTTTCCACAGTTTCTGATGATTTATAATTAGTTGAAACTTTAATCTTCTTGTGACTTGCTACGTGACCCCCAAGTGCTTGATAAGATCTAAAAATTTTGCTACATGTTTCACATTTGTACTTACCTCTAGTTCTACTCTTACTCACTTTATATTGCTTTTGATCCTTCTCTTTTTCTTTTTTCCTCCAGTTATCTCTAGATAGCATCATCAAGCAATACGCAACATCTTCCTCCGGCGACGTGTTCAAGATTGAACTCACTCGCTCAGAGGAAGGGACACGAGCACTGGCGTACGCAGAACTTTCCGCATATGATACGTGCTTATAATTACAATTTGACATGTAATGTGTATATGAGATTCTTGATTTCTTAATCTGCTTGGATCGTCTATATTGTGTTGGATTATGTGATGACTCGGTTTCACTCTCTCTATGTTGAAGATCCACAATTCTAAGGCTCTTCTTTAACATCTCTTTTTCTTCAATCTCTTCACCTTCTGAGGATGACGAACACAATAAAATTGAATCTGTTTCTTCAATGATTTGATGTTGTTTTTGTTCTGTTTGTTGTTGAATGTATAGATTCATCATGTGAGATCTAGTCATATGGCCACCCAAAGATCTATCATAAGTGAAATTCTTCAAGCAGAACTTGCACTTGTGTTTCTACATGACTAAGAAAACCAGTTGATTTCTCTCTTTTTTTCTCTATTAGTGTGTGTGTTTTGTGCGTGTTTATTTTGAAAGTGTTCCAAGATTGTGGTTTCTCTCTGTTTCTTTGACCAAGTGTAGAGAGTGGAAAGTATGTGACAAGCATTCCTCCACCAAGAATTAATATATAGAAATAAATATTATTTCTATATATTTAGATTTTGGATTCATTAAAAGTAAATTCTTTAAAACGGCAACAGGCAATTAATAGGAAGAAGGAGAACTCAATTAAATCGTATGCATAAAGGCTGAGATGTGGGGGTGGGGGTGGGGTGGGGAGTGAAAGAAAACGACATGTAACATGCGAGATTCGCATTTAAATCTCATCTTTACATTTCCTAAACACTAAATACCTACTGCACGACCCGTCCTATTTGGTTGCACCCATTTACCATATACCCATTTTTCTAAAAAATTTGAACTTGTATTAACTTTTTAAACAATTTCAGCCCCCTTTTCCCTCTTCCTTCTCCTCCTTTATTTTCTTCTTCTTCTTCTTCTTCTTCTTCTTCTTCTTCTTCTTCTTCTTCTTCTGCTGCTGCTGCTGTTGGTGCTGTTATGAAATTTCAGTTCATAGAATTATCATAATTATGTTTATTAGATTATTAAAAAAAATATATAAATAATTACGTAAGTTAGTAGATAATAACTTACAAAATTACGTCCTACTGTGCTGCTACTTTTCTTAATTTCTTTTTGAAAAATAAACCGAGAGGTTGTGAGTTTGAGTCTCCCCAAGAGCAAGGTGGGAAGTTCTTGGAGGGAAGAATGTCGGGGGTCTATTTGGAAACAGCCTCTCTATCCCAGGGTAGGGGTAAGGTCTGCGTACACATTACCCCACTAAGTGGGATTATACTAGGTTATTATTGTTGTTGTTTTTGAAAAATAAACCAACATTGAGTCAAATATACTCTTATAGTGACGGAACGACATTCATTTTTGGTAAAGATATACGTTCAGATCCCAACGTAGACATGTATGAATTGTTCTTCATGTATAATGAATCCAGTTCCCTTTTCCTATCGATGAATTTACTTACATGCCGTCTGTGTCTTCTCAATGCAGATTGGATATTGTCCTCAATTTGATGCTTTACTAGAAATTTATAAACTTCAGCTGAAGTTTTTATACAACAACAACAAAACAACAAAACAAACTCAGTTTGATCCCAACAAGTGGGGATGCTTTACTAGAAATTTATAAATGAACTCAATACTTCAGCATCTTTGCTGAAATTTTTGAAAAAACTTATCCAAGACAAAAAAAAACTTCAGCTTATTTAGTGCTGAAGTGTTTATAAATGAACTAAATAACTTCAGCATCTTCTGTTGAAGTTTTTGGAAAAGCTTAATGACAAAACTAAACAAAAAAAACTTCAGCTTATTTAGTGCAATTACAAACAAAAACTTCAGCAAATAGAAAAAAAAACTTCAACTACTATGCATAAGTTCAGCAATTACAAATAAAAACTTCAGCAAATAGAGAACAAAACTTCAACACTAGAATGCTTAAGTTCAGCAATTACAAACAAAAACTTCAGTACACTTGGTTCAACATACTTGCTACTTCAGGCCCGTCTACTAGAATGCTGAAGTTTTGCATGATTACCTTTGCTACTTCAGCCCTGTATGCTGAAGTTACGCAAAAAAACGGGTACGCTTGCAATTTTTTTTACAAAGCGGGTACAAGTTAAAACATAACCCTAAAAGCGGGTATAGATGCAACTCCCCCATACCTAAGCGGCCTTGTGGTTGGCTTCACATTTTTATTGAGTCTATTATTACTTAAATGGTCGCTTAACTATTCGAAATTATCTATTAAAGTTATCTTTGTTTGTATCAGAAAAGTCACTTAACTATGTGTAAGGCATTCAGAAAATTAATCAATTAGATTTTTCAAACTTTGGTTTGTCAAATACCTATTTTACTCTTTAAATTATCAACATTTATCTTCTTTCTTTTAGTTTTCTAATATTATAATTTTCTTCTCTTTTTAATCTACAGTATTGACTTACCTATAAGACAAATCATTTTATTTGTAAAATACAAAAATAAAAACACTGATTTTCTAGCATATATAGTATCAGAATAATAATATAATTGAGCATAATATTTAAGAACGTATAATATATTTTCTAAAAATATTTTTATTTTAAATAATTATTTTTTATACACGGAATATATATTTTGAAACTTTTATTTTCTCTCATTCTCAATTGTGCAAATAATTTGAGTTTTGGTTGTTAATATAAAAATTATTATTACGAACAAATTTTTCTAATTATTATTTTTGCTAGGCTCAATATTTTATTATTAAAATATTATATATGATTAAATAATTTTTTTATTTATAAATAAATTTTATTTATTCTATAGGTAAGTCCATACTAGTATAAATTAAAATTAAAAAACCATAACATTAGAAATTTAAATTAAAAATAAAAAGAAGATAAAGTCTGATAAAGGGTAAAATAAGTATTTGGCAATCAAAAGTTTGATAAATCTTGTTAAGTGACATTTTAAGTGCAATAAGTATAGTTAAGTGACTTTGTTGTAACAAACGAAGGAAAAATGACTTTTGTAGATAATTTCGGATAATTGAGTGACCATTTGAGTAATAGACTTATTTTTCATTTGACACTTAAGCTAGGAATTATTCCAATGGTGGTTCCAGAATTTTAGTAGGATGAATGCACTATTAAGAAAAAATGGATCCAAGATATAAACTTTTTACGAGTTCAACCTTTAGCTTTATTATTGCCCACTCATTACATTTTTGGAACTATAAGTTTAAAACTATTTTTTTAAATAGTAATTTTCTTACATCTATATTTATTTTTCATGTTGAAAATATTGGGATAAGTTGAACCCATTGAATATATGCTACATTAAACATTACTACTAGTTTTAATATACACTTTTTGGTTAATTATATAAGATTTTACGGTGAATAAAGAAGAATAGGAATTTGAATGTGTGAAAATTTTGAAGAATAAACAAAACAAAAAAGAAATAAAAAGAAAAGGTACTGAATTAATACGCATATATGGCAATCTTTATTTTTGTGCAGATTTTTCTAACCTCTCTAACACCTCTCTCTCTATATGATCTCCCTTTCTAACTTCTCCTAATGCCGGCGTAATTCCCACCTAAGTCAGGTAAGTCCCCTCCTCCCTTCTCTAACGTTTCCCTTGATTTTCTTCTCCCTTCTCCTTCCTCTCATCTTCTTTCAACTTTCCCCATCCCAGATCCCCGGATCTGCACCCTCTCCCCTTCTCTTTATCCTATTTTTGTCTCGTCTTTCTTCCTCCTCCATTATCTATTTTCTCTTCTACCCCATCTTCTTTCTCCTGCTTTTGTATTTTTTTTCTTTTGTTTTACATTTTTCTTGGTTGACGGGCATCTCTGTCGGGCATCGGTGTTCTTTTTGGGTGTCTAGGCCTTCTTGGTCATCTATTTTTTTTTTCCTGGCATGTTGCTTGTCAAATTGTTCAACGTAGCAGCGGCGGTAGAGTATTCTACCCTGGGGAAATTTTTCGACGAGCCTAAGAGGCAAGTGAGGCCCATAGGCGGCAGCTGGAGGCAGGTGGCACATAGGTATTTTTGAACTGTAGTTGCTGTTGGTCAATACCATTTTAGCATCCGTAAACATTCCAAGTTCTATCATTCCTGCGTTATTTTTGTATCTTGCATGTTCATAGCTTTGTTTCCTGCCTTTTATCCTTGAGTATTGCATTAGTTTCCAGTTTGCTGCGTGTTTATCTTTCTCTGCCATTAGCTGAGTCACTATATCTCTTGTTTGATTAAGAAATTTGTTTTAGCCTACATTGAAGCTTTTCAACTTGTCTGCATTTTTAGTAGTTTTAATCTTAAATGATAGTCCTTAGTTTCTGTGTTGGTGGGGTGGCTAGTCAGAATAATGGTAGAGTAGGGTCATATCCTCGGGAGGGCCAGGGGGCAGGGGGCAAGGGTAGAAAGGGATCTAGTAGGCTGAGTGTGGGGTCGTGGAATATAGGGACACTCACAGGTAAGTCTATAGAGTTAGAGAAGATTCTTCATAAAAGGGAGATTAATATAACATGTGTTCAGGAGACTAGATGGAAGGGTACAAGGGCACGAGATGTTAACGGGTTTATGCTATGGTACTCAGGAGGAGCAGCGGGCAAGAACGGGGTACGTATTTTAGTTGATATGGATTTCAGGGAGATGGTGGTGGATGTTAGGAGGGTAAATGATAGGCTAATGACTATTAGGCTAGTGCTTGGTGGGGTCACTTTTAACGTGATTAGCGCTTACGCGCCTCGGGTGGGCCTGGCGAGGAGGTCAAAAGGCACTTCTGGGATGATTTAGAGGAGGTTATGCGTGACATTCAAAACTCCGAGAAGCTCATCATTGAAGGTGACTTTAATGGCCATATTGGGGTGACTGCTTGGGGTTATGACAAGTTACATAGCGGGTTCGGTTTCAGAGTTAGTAATGAGGGCGGTACCTCTTTGTTGGATTTTGCTAAAGCGCTTGATATGGTGTTAACTAATTTGTGTTTCCAAAAGAGGGAGGAATAATTGGTTACTTTCCAGAGTAATATTGCCAGGACTCAGATTGATTACCTTCTCCTTAGAAGGAGTCATAACGACCTTTGTACTTATCGCAAGGTTATCCCGAGTGAGTGTCTATCAACGCAGCATAGACTCCTGGTAATGGACTTGGAGGTCAAGAGAGTACGGAAGAAGAGATCAATGTACGACCAACCGATGATTATGCGGGGAGCCTTGACTAAGGAAAGGCTGATGAGCTGGAGGAAATATTGTTGGCCATGGGGGCCTGGACGAGTAATGGGGACACGAGTAGTATGTGGACCACGATAGCGAACTGCATTAGGGAAGCTTCTAGAGAGTAAGGCCCCGTAAAATTTTACCTAAAACCCGAGGTTTCGTGGCACCGTGGTACGATAATGTGTTTGGTGATGGTAGAGTATATTCATTGCTGCGGTATAGACTTTTTAGGTTGAACAGTGCACTAGTGAGTTAAAGGAAATTGTTGGCAGGAAAAGATATTTTTGTGGTCCACTGTGCGGCCGCATAATCACTCTGCATGCCATAGAATGACCGCAGAGTGAAACGGAAACTTGAGAAAAAATTTTGGGCCATTATGTAGTCTATTATGCAGCCGCAAAATTACTTTGTGGGCCGCAGTTTTCATCCCAAAATTGGAGTGAGGAATTCCGGAAGGAGATTTTACGGCCCATTTTGCTACCGCAAAATCGATATGCAGACCCCAAAATAGCTGCACACCCAGCCCGTAGTGCCCAGTTCCAAAGGCAATTTTTGCGGCCCATTTCATGAAACACAAAAATATGCGACCGCAGATTCCATTCCTAAGCTTCATTTTTGGGTTTTTATAACACGACCCTCTTCTTATAAAATACTACTAGGGTCATTTTAGAAGAATAAACCTCATATTTTTGTGTGATGACCCGGCCGATCGTCTTAAGAATTAATATCCCAATCCCCTAATAACTATTTTTTCTGTGTTTATTTATGCTATTTTGATTTGCCGGGATATTCGATTTTAAGTTTTGGAGATTTTTGAGACACTTAGTCCCTAAATGAGAGCTTAAGTGTTAGAAAGTTGACCGTAGTTGGAACAGTATGAAGACGGTCTCAGAATGGAATTCTGATGGTCCCGTTAGCTCCGTTGGGTGATTTCGGGCTTAGGGGCGTGTTCGGATGGTATTTTGAAGGTTCGTAGCTAATTTAGGTTTGAAATGCCGAAAGTCGAATTTTGAAGTTTCCGGTTCGATAGTGAGATTTTGATCCAAGGGTTGGAATGGAATTCCGGAAGTTGGAGTAGCTCCGTAGTATTGAATGTGACGTGTGTGCAAATTTTTAGGTCATTCAGACATGGTTTGATAGACTTTTTGATCGAAAGCGTGTTTTTATAGTTTTTGAAATTCTTAGGCTTGAATCTGATAAAAATAGGTGTTTTGATGTTATTTTGAGCATTCCAAAGTTTGGAAAAAGTTTTAATGATGTTTTAGGATTGGTTGGCAGGTTTGGTTTAGGTCCCAGGGGCCTTGGGTGTGTTTCGGATGCTCAACGGATCATTTTTGGACTTAGAGGATTGCAGAAAATGCAGCAGGTCTCCAGTTCTGGTTTCCTTCTTCGCTTTCGCGAGTGGGGTCTTGCGTTTGCAAAGAGGAGCTGGGGCTAGTGGAAGCTTAACGCTTCACGTTCGCGATGATGGCCCCGCATTCACGTAGGAGGGAGAAAATTGCTACCGCGTTCGCGAAGAAGGATTTACCCGGGCAGATATAAAATTTCAAAGTCAAAGGTTTAGCCATTTTTGTGAAAACTAAAGCTTTGGAGCTCGGATTTGAGCGAGGTTTTGAGAAATTTACAGATATATCGATTGGTAATGATTCTTAACTCCTTTTTTCTTGTAACCCATTAATATAAGTACAAATTCATCATTTAATTCCGGAATTTGTATAAAAATTGGTGAAAAGTTCTTAGACCAACAATTCGAGTTTTGATTGGGGAATTGACATCGGATTTGGATAATGTTGGTATGGTTGGACTCATGAGAGTATAAAGATTCTAAAAATATAAAGTTTACCTGATTCGAGGCATTGGCTGAGGGGCGTTTTGGTGATATTACCTAATTTCGCATATTAGCTTAGAATTTAATTGTAGAATTAGTTACTTGAAGTGTTATTTACATTATGCAATTGAATTGAATAGATTTGGGCCATTTGGAGTCGAGTACTCGTGGCAAAGACGTAGTTTCGGGTTGACTTTGAGCTAATTCGAGGTAAGTGGCTTGCCTAACCTTGTGTGGGGGACCTTCTCCTTAGGATTTGGTATATTTGGTAATTGAAATGCCTTGTAAGTGAGGTGACGAGTGCGTACTTGTGCTAATTGTTGGAATTCTGGTTTTCATTAAGTAATTACTAGTATGTTTCCTTTCCTATTTTTATTACTCGCACTTTTAAGCCTGTTGCTAGCTTAGGAAAGCATGTCTAAGTGATTTAATTTCTTTATTTGCTCAAACTGCCTTACCTGAATTCTGTGCAGCATGCTAGGCTAGAATTACTTGTTTGCCTTAATATGAAATTTGCCATTTCTGAATATTTTCCTGTTCCTGCTGTGTATTTACATTTGGACTATGGATGTGGGATTCCGGTCGATCCCCCTTGTCTGTTTATTTGGGACTACGGATGTGGGATTCCGGTAGATCCCCCTTGTATGTTTATTTAGGACTACGGATGTGGGATTTCGGTGGATACCCCCTTCACAGTTATATGAAATCGGGACTGCACCCGATAGATTCCCCAGTACTGGGTATTTATATTTGGGACTACGGATCGGGATTCAGATAAATCTCCGTGCACTGATAGTTGGACTACGGGATATGATCCTAGGAGATCCTTTGGATATATATATAATGTACTACGGGACGGTGTCCTCGGAGATCCACTGGATAGTTGTAATTGGGACTACATGATGGTATCCTGGAAGATGCCCTGGTAGTTATCTCTGTGTTGAGCTGTATTTCTTTCCCGTGATTTATTTTGTCCCTATTCTAGTTGTTGTTCTTCTTTCAATTCTATGTTATTTCTTACTGTTGCACTTATTTATACTGTGTACCACACTGTTAACCCTTATATCTTATTTAATCTCAATAGGGCCCTAGCCTTCCTCGTCACTACCCGACCGAGATTAGGCTTGGCACTTACTGAGTACATCTGTGATGTACTCACGCCCTTTCAGTGCATGTTTTTTATGTGCAAATCCAGGTACTTTCACTCAGTCTTATCATCCTTGAGGCGAGGCGCTTCTATAGTGACTTTGAGGTATATTTGCCGCGTCCGTAGACCGAGGAGTCCTTTTTTATTCTCACTTTTAAGTGTTAGCCCTTTTGTATTTCCTTTTCTTTGTTAGACATTCTGGAGTTAGACACTGTTAGATATTCAAATGCTTGTGGTTTCATGACATTCTGGATTTTCGGAAAGTGTATTAGTTTTTGAGGAGTTTTATTGTATATGCCGAGCGTCATTTTTAATACTGTTTCATTCGGTTATTTTGGATTTTAATTATTTCTTCCGCAAGTTTTTGTTTATTTTTTGCATTATTAAGCTTACCTAGTCGTAGAGACTAGGTGCCATCACGACATTTCATGGAGGGAGAACTAGGGTCGTGACAAGTTGGTATCAGAGCTCTAGGTTCATAGGAGTCATGAATCACAAGCCGGTTTATTAGAGTCTCGTTGATCGGTATGAAGACGTCTTTACTTATCTACGAGAGGCTATGTAACCGTTACGAAAATTCCACTTCATTTGAATTCCATGTCGTGTGAGATTTTTGATATCAGAATTCTAAACTTCTATCTTCTATTCTCTTACCGATGGTGAGGACACGCGCTACCAGAGATGATCAGGCACTCGTGCCCCTGCGAGAGTCGCCAGAAGTCGGGGCCGGGATAGAGGTCGAGGACGCGTACGCGATGCAGCTAGAGCACCCGTATGAGCTGCCACCGAGGAGCCACCAGCAGTTCCAGCCAGAGCCCAAGAACCGGATACGCCTACTGCTACTACTCCCCCAGCACTTTAGGAGACATTAGCATAGTTCCTTAGCATGTTTGGTGCATTAGTTCAGGCGGGGTTGATTCAGGTTGTACCAACTACTTCACAGATCGAGGAAGGGATCCAAACTTCTTCCACTCCCACTCCAGAGCAGCAAGTTCTCATTGGTCGGGTTCCAGATGTCATAGCGATGTAGCTGTGGTCCCAGTTCTGCGGGTGGTGAAGACCTCTCGCCGAGTAAAAGACAGGTGAGTCCAGGAGAGAAAGGACAGACCAAGTCATGAGGGAGAGTATAGGGGAGTGAGTAGACCTCATGGATTGGAGATACCCACCGGTCCTTATTTTGGAGGAAGAGTACGACATGGTAGAGGTTTTGTAGGTCAGCCAGCTCAGTTTGCATATCAAATTTCACATAGTGATTCAGGTGTTCATGGGTATTGGAGTACTCATACCATACAGTTCCCATTGTCATGTCCTCCCAAAGCATGTTTTGAGTGTGGTGACATACGCCATGTGGTGATGGATTTCCCTAGACTTGGAAGGAGTGCGCCTCCAAAGATTTCTCAGCCACAACGCGCTCCGTAGAGTTCTCAGGCTATGATCATAGCACCAACTGCTACCCCACTTGCTCAGCCAGCTAGAGGGGAAGACCAAGCCAGATATTATGCCCTTCCTGCCCATACCAAGGATGTTGTCTCCGATTCTATCATCATAGGTATTATACTGGTTTGTCACAGAGATGCATCAGTTCTATTTGATTCAGGCTCCACTTACTCTTATAAGTCTTTTTATTTTGCTCCGCATTTGGGTGTACCGGGATTCTTTGAGTTCCCCTGTTTATGTCTCTACTCCTTTGGGAGACTATGTTGTTGTGGACTGTGTTTATCGGTCGTGTTTGGTTGCTCTTAGTGGTTTTGAGACTAGAGCCAATTTATTGTTGCTCACTATGGTAGATTTTGATATTATCTTAGGCATGGACTGGTTGTCGCCCTATTATGCTATTCTTGATTGTCAAACCAAGACTGTGATGCTGGCTATGCTAGGTATGCCACGTGTTGAGTGGAAGGGTACTTTAGATTACACTCCCAGTAGAGTTATTTCTTTCCTTAAAGCTCAGCGTATGGTAGAGAAGAGGTGTGACACGTATCTAGCCTATGTGAGAGATGTTAGTATTGATACCCATTCCGTTGATTCAGTTCTAGTAGTATGAGACTTTTTCGATGTGTTTCCAGCTGATCTTCTAGGCATGCCGCCTGATAGAGATATTGATTTTGGCATTGATTTGTTGCTGGGCACTCAGCCCATTTCTATTCCTCCGTATCGTATGACTCCTCCTGAGTTGAAGGAGTTGAAGGATCAGTTGCTGGAATTGCTTTATAAGGGCTTTATTCGACCAGTGTATCACCTTGGGGTGCTCTTGTCTTGTTTCTAAAGAAAAAGGATGGTTCTATGAATATGTGTATTGATTATCGCTAGTTGAACAAGGTTACAGTGAAGAGCCATTATCCTTTGCCTCGTATTGATGATCTGTTTGACTAGCTTCAGGGCGTACGAGTGTTTTCTAAGATTGGCTTGCGCTCAGGTTACCAGCAGTTGAAGATTCGGGAGCCAAATATCCCGAAGACTGCTTCAGGACTCAGTATCGTCATTACGAGTTCCTTATTATGTCATTTGGGCTGACCAATACCCCAACACCTTTATGCATTTGTTGCACAGTGTATTCCGGCCATATCTTGACTCTTTTGTCATTGTCTTTATTGATGACATTCTGTTGTATTCCCAGAGTCGGGAAGATCATAAGCAGCACTTAAGGACAGTGCTTCAGACTCTGAGGGAAAATAAGTTATATGCAAAGTTATCAAAATGTAAGTTTTGGTTGGATTCCGTGGCATTCTTAGGCCACGTGGTATCGAGTAGGGGTATTCGGGTGGATGCAAAGAAGGTAGAGGCAGTGTAGAGTTGGCCTAGGCCATCCTCAGCTACAGAGATCTGCATTTTTCTCGATTTGGTAGGTTACTACCGTCAATATATGGAGGGCTTTTCATCGATTGCAGCCCCCATAACCAGACTGACCTAGAAAGGTGCTCCGTTCCAGTGGAAGGAAGAGTGTGAGGCGAGCTTTCAGAAGCTCAAGACAGCTTTGACTACAGCCCCAGTTTTGATATTGCCTACAGGTTCGGGGTCCTATACGTTCTATTATTATGCCTCAAGGATTGGCCTCGGAGCATTGTTGATGCAGGACGGTAGGGTGATTGCCTATGCGTCCAGATAGTTAAAAGTATATGAGAGGAATTATCCGATTCACGACCTTGAGTTAGCGAACATTGTTTACGCCCTAAAGATTTGGCGCCATTATCTATATAGAGTGTCTTGTGAGATTTATACTGAACATCGGAGCTTGCAGCACCTATTCAAGAAAATGATCTATATTTGTGCCAGAGAAGGTGGTTAGAGTTGCTGAAGGACTATGATATCACTATTCCGTATCACCCAGGCAAGGCCAATGTGGTGGCCGATGCTTTGAGTCGACGGGCAGAAAGTTTAGGGAGTTTGGCTTATCTACCAGCATCATAGAGGCCTATGGCGATGGATGTTTAGGCCTTAGCCAGCCAATTTGTGAGATTGGATCTTTCGGAGCCCATTCGGGTTCTAGCTTGCGTGGTTTCTCGATCTTCCTTACTTGATCGTATCAGGGAGAGGCAGTATGATGACCCTTATTTTCTTGTTGTCAAGGACAAGGTTCAGCATGGTGATGCTAGAGATATGACCATTGGCGAGGACGAAATATTGAGGATGTAGGGTCGGGTCTGTGTACCAATATTGATGGGCTTCGGGAGTTGATTCTAGAGGAGACCCATAGTTTGCGATATTTCATTCATCCGGGTGCCGCGAAGATATACCAGGATTTGTGGCAATACTATTGGTGGATACGGATGAAGAAAGATATAGTTGGGTTTGTAGCTCGGTGCCTCAACTATCAGCAGGTGAAGTATGAGCACTAGAGACTGGGTGGGTTGCTTTAGCAGATAGAGATTCCTGAGTGGAAGTGGGAGCGGATCACCGTGGACTTTGTAGTTGGGCTCCCGCGGACTTTGAGAAAGTTCGAAGCTATTTGGGTGATTGTGGATCGGCTAACCAAGTCCTCTTATTTTATTCGTGCATGTACTACTTATTCTTAGGAGCGGTTAATAGAGCTCTATATCTGGGAGATTGTCCGTATGCATGGTATTCTCATTTCGATCGTTTCGGATAGAGGCACTCAGTTCACATCACAGTTCTGAAGGGCCCTTCAGCATGAGTTGGGTACTCAGGTAGAGTTGAGTACAACATTTCACCCTCAGATGGATGGACAGTCTGAGCGCACTATTCAGATTCTTGAGGATATGCTCCACGCGTGTGTGATCGATTTTGGAGAGTCTTGGGATCAATTCTTGCCATTGGTGGAGTTTGCATACAACAATAGTTATCAGTCCAACATCCGGGTGAGGCTAGATTATTGTGCACAGACTTAGTTCAGGATGCTTTAGAGAAGGTTAAGGTGATTCAGGATAGACTATGTACAGCCTAGTCCAGACAGAAGAGCTACACAAAGTGGAAGGTTCGTGATATTTCCTATATGGTTAGAGAGCGGGTACTGCTTCGGGTTTCGCCTATGAAGGGCATTATTAGATTTGGGAAGAAAGGGAAGTTGAGTCCGAGGTTTATTGGCTCTTTTAAGATATTGAGGCGTGTTGGGAGGTTGCTTATGAGCTTGCCTTACCTTCCAGCTTGGCACGAGTTCATTCGGTATTTCATGTTTCGATGCTCCAGAGGTATCACGGTGATCCGTCGCACGTGTTGGATTTCAGTTCAGTCCAGTTGGACAAGGATCTATCCTATGTTGAGGAGCCAGTGGAAATATTCGATAGGCAGGTTAGAAAGCTGAGGTTAAAGAACACTGCGTCAGTGAAGGTTCAATGGCGGGGTGAGCCGGTTGAGGAGGTGACCTGGGAGACCGAGCAGGATATGTGCAGCCTTTACCCTCATCCTTTCACGACTTTAGGTATGTCTCTATGCTCGTTCGAGGATGAACGAATGTTTAAGTGTAGGAGGATGTGATGACCCGGCCGGTCGTCTTAAGAATTAACGCCCCGATCCCCTATTTACTACTTTCCCCGTGTTTATTTCTGCTATTTTGATTTGTCGGGATGTTCGGCTATTTCTGCTATTTTGATTTGCCCCGATGGTCCCGTTAGCTCCGTTGGGTGATTTTGGGCTTAGGGGCGTGTTCAGATTGTGTTTTGAGGTCCGTAGCTAATTTAGGCTTGAAATGCCAAAAATCAAATTTTTGAAGTTTCCGGTACGATAGTGAGATTTTGATTCGAGGGTCGGAATGGAATTCCGGAAGTTGGAGTAGCTTCGTAGTGTTGAATGTGACGTGTGTGCAAAGTTTCAGGTCATTCGGACGAGGTTTGATAGACTTTTTGATCGAAAGCATGTTATTAGAGTTTTTGAATTCTTAGGCTTGAATCTGATGAAATATAGGTGTTTTGATGTTGTTTTGAGCATTTCGAAGGTTGGAACAAATTTGAATGATGTTTTAGGATTGGTTGGTAGGTTTGGTTGAGGTCCCGGGGGCCTCGAGTGTATTTTGGATGCTTAACGAGTCATTTTTGGAATTAGAGGATTGCAGAAAATGCAGCAGGTCTACAGTTCTAGTTTTCTTCTTCGCATTCGCGAGTGAGGTCTTGCGTTCGCAAAGAGGAGCTGGGGCTGGTGGAAGCTTAACACTTTGCATTCGCGATGATGGTCCCGTGTTCGCGTAGGAGGGGGAAATTTGCTACCGCATTCACGATGGGGGCATCATGTTCGCGATGAAGGAAATCTGGGCCAAGTGAAGTTATGTTTCGCGAACGCGAGAGCTCTCCCGTATTCACGAAGAAGGATTTACCTGGGCAGATATAAAATTTCAAAGTCGAGGGTTTAGCCATTTTTGTGAAAACTAAAGCTTGGGAGCTCGGATTTGAGCGAGGTTTTGAGGAATTTTAAAAGATATTGATTTGGTAATGATATTTAACTCATTTACGCTTGTAAACCATTAATCTAAACACGAATTCATCATTCAATTCCGAAATTTGTATGAAAATTAGGGAAAAGTTCTAAGACCAACAATTCGAGCTTTGATTGGGGAATTGGCATTGGATTTGAATAATGTTCGTATGGTTGGACTCGTGAGAGTATGGGGATTCTAAAAATGTAAATTTTACCCGATTTCGAGGAGTTGGCCCGAGGGCCATTTTGGTCATTTTACCTAATTTTACGTATTAGCTTAGAATTTAATTGTAGAATCGGTTAGTTGAAGTGTTATTTACATTATGCAATTGAATTGAATAGATTTGGGCCATTTGGAGTTGAGTAGTCGTGGCAAAGATGTGGTTTCGGGTTGACATTGAGCTGGTTCGAGGAAAGTCGCTTGCCTAACATTGTGTGGGGGACCTTCCCTTTAGGATTTGGTATATTTGATAATTGAAATGCCTTATACTTGAGGTGACGAGTGCGTACTTGTGGTAATTATTGGAAATCCAGTTTTCATTAAGTAATTACTAGTATGTTTCCTTTCTTGTTTTTATTACACTCACTACTAAACTTGTAGCTAGCTTAGGAAAGCATGTCTAAGTGATTTAATTTCTTTATTTGCTCAAACTGCCTTACCTGAATTCTGTGCAGCATGCTAGGCTAGAATTACTTGTTTGCCTTAATATGAAATTTGCCATTTCTGAATATTTTCCTGTTCCTGCTGTGTATTTACATTTGGACTATGGATGTGGGATTCCGGTCGCTCCCCCTTGTCTGTTTATTTGGGACTACGGGTGTGGGATTCCGGTAGATCCCCCTTGTCTGTTTATTTAGGACTACGGATGTGGGATTCCGGTCGCTCCCCCTTGTCTGTTTTTTTGGGACTACGGATGTGGGATTCCGGTAGATCCCCCTTGTCTGTTTATTTAGGACTACGGATATGGGATTCCGGTAGATCCCCCTGCACAGTTACATGAAACTACGGGACTGCACTCGGTAGATTCCCCCAGTACTGGGTATTTATATTTGGGATGTGACGACCTGACACGTCGTCTCATGTGTTACTGCTCCGTTTTTCCCGTTTATTGCTTCTTAATATTTCATTATCGATATGTGGTGTGTGAGATTGATTTGGATTGGTTTTGATAAGAAATGAGGCACTTAGTCTCTTTAAAGAAGGCTTAAGTTAGAAAAGTCAACTGGATGTTGACTTATGAGTTAGAGGGCTCGGATGTGATTTCTGGTGATTCGGTTAGCTTCGGGGGATGATTTGTGACTTAGGAGCGTGATCGGAATTGATTTTGGAGGTCCGGTGTAGAATTAGGCTTGAATTGGCGAAGTTAGTATTTTAGCGAATTCCGGTTGATAGGTCAGATTTTGATCCGAGGGTCGGAATGGAATTCCGAGAGTTGCTGTAGCTTCGTTAGGTGATTTTGGATATGTGTGCAAAATTTCAGATCATTTGGAGGTGTCTTGGTCGGGTTTTTGATCGAATGCGCATTACGGAAGTTTTAAGAAAACTTAGGCTTGAATCCGGTGTAATTTGATGATTTCGGTGTTAGTTGAGGTGTTTTGATGATTGGAGCAAGTTTGAATAATGTTTTAGGATGTGTTGGTGCCTTTAATTGAGGTCCCGGGGCCTCGGGGTGATTTCGGATGGCTAACAGGATGAAATTCAAGTTGAGAGGGTGGCAGATGTTTGCTGGTATCTGGTATGCTACCTTCTGCGGAAATGGACCGCAGAAGCGGTTCCACAGAAGCGAGGGATTGGTCGCATAAGCGGTTTAAGGCTAAGTTGGGAAGCTCCGCAGAAGCGGAAGTGGTTTCGCTTAAGCATGTCCGCAGAAGCGGACGTAAGGTCGCAGAAGCGGTTGGCCTGGAGGTGAGGTTCCGTAGAAGCGGGAATCTGAGTCGCAGAAGCGGCCCTGAGGTTTAATGAAATTCCGGTTAAGCGGATAAAAACTGCAGAAGCGGTTATGCGGAAGCGGGCATAGGGACTGCAGAAGCGGAAACCCCTGAAGGCCAGTAGAAGTTTATATTCATTTTGTTCCGCGAGGGTTATGTATTTTCCACCATTTTGAGCGAGCTTTGAGAGCTTTGAGGCGATTTTGAAGAGGGATTCAAGGAGGAATGATTAGAGGTAAGTTCCTTGGCCTAAATACACGAGATTATGTTATATTTAACATGGAAATTGGTTGAAATTCATTAAAAGGGGTAAAGCTAGGGCTTGAATTTTTGATATTTCAAATTGGAATTTGATAGGTCATTTGAGCTCAGATTTGGGAGTTCTTGGTGTGTATGGACTCATGGCGAGGAGAGGAATCCGGTAATGTGAGTTTTGTAATTTTTCCAGAAGCGGGCCCAGGGCTCTGGTTTTGCTAGTTTCGAGATTTTTGTTATTTCTCGATTGTTTTCGATTGTGTATTGTTCTCTTAGCATATTGGGATGCTTTCGCTCTGATTTTGGTTAGATACAATGCGTGTGGAGGCCGATTTGAAGGGCAAAGGCGTCGCGAGCTAGAGATTTCACCAGTTCGAGGTGAGTAACACTTGTAAATGATATCCTGAGGGTTTGAAACCCCGAATTTGCACATCATAGTGCTGTATCGAGGTGACTTACACGCCGGATAGCGAGCGTGGGATAGAGCACCATTGGGGATTGTGATTTGGTTCGTCTCGATTGATGAAATTACTACGTATTTGGCTGAAACTAGTTGTTATCATCATGATTTGGACTGATTGCCATGTTTGGGCTTCGTGCCAACTATGTGGATCCTTCAGGGATTGATATCACTATTTTCGCATTACTTTTACATACTATTTGATCTCGGTCTAGGGATTTAATGCGGTTTCGCAAATTCAGCCATTTTTCATGATTTGAAAACTTAAATGATATCTTACTGACGTTTTGAACTGAGAACTGTTATTTGAATATTGCCCTAGCGGCTTATGTGCATTTTTGGATTGAGCATGGATCGGGCTGCGCACCGCAGCAGTGTTATATGTGCATTCCTGGACTGAGGATTGATCGGGCTGCGCGCCACAGCGGTGTGATATTGATATTGCGCTTGGGCTGTAGGAGCCCTTCCGAAGTCTGAACCCCCACAGTGAGCGCGAGTACCCAAATGGATCGGGCTGTGTGCCGCAGCGGTCATGTGCATTGCATTGCATTCATGCATTGGCTCCTATTTGTACCTTGTGTCATGACATTCAGCACTCTCATTTCATTGTCATCCATGCTACTACGTGCATTGCTTACCAGATACCCTGGTGTTATTTGCTGGTGGAGTACTGTGCCCGAGGGGCTGACTTATGTGCTGACTTGCACTATCTGATATCGCATTCATATGCTTGATTATTGGAAGAGGATATTTTCAAAAGAGGTTTTTAAACTGAACCAAATATTTTCAAAAGGATTTTCACGGTTTTACTGTTTTCTCAAAGGGTCGTACTGTCCTATATAGCATGATGGAGTGCTATTACATGATTTCTTGCCGCTCAGTTATTATTTACTCTTATTACTCATTGAGTTAGAGTACTCACTTTACTCCCTGCACCTCGCGTGCAGTTGCAGGTATTGTTCACCCGGTAGCGGGTTACTAGCTGATTGAAGGTATGACTATTGAAGCTGAGCAAAGTGACCACCAGCGTTCGCGGCACCGGACGTTATCTTTAGAATTTTGAAATTTATTTCTTGTATATTATTGGCCCTGTAGTTGTGTCCAAGTTTTCTTTAGATGCTCGTGACTTGTGACACCCCGATCGGGTTGTGTTGGGTGGTAAATATCAGTTATTAATTCCATTACGTATTATTCGTTCATTTATGTTTATTAACTGTTAAAAAGGAGCATTGTTGTTCTGTTGGCTGGCCTTGTCTTCACGAGAGGCGCCATCACGATCGAGTTTGGGAATTGGGCCGTGACAAGTTGGTATCAGAGCGTAGGTTACTAGGTCTCACGAGTCATGAGCAGGTTTAGTAGAGTCTCGCAGATCGATATGGAGATGTCTGTATTTATCCTCGAGAGGCTACAGAACCTTTAGGAAATCTTCACTTTCTTGGAATTCTTATCGTGCGTACTTGATTCAGCTTGAGATATAACTCTTGAAAATCCTTCCTCGCATCTGTATGCGCACATGAACGCTCGGTATTGTATGTGCCTTGATGGCTTGTGATTCCCCGATCAAGGGCAAGATGTAATCTCCGTGAGTTTGATGTCGGGCTAGTCTGAAGGACTCGAGACCGGATCTTTGCCTATGGCTTGAGCACCGAGGTGCTGATTGTGTTAGCAAGTGTTTTGAACTTATATGTTCGGTATCGTACCTATTAGCCGGAATGGCGGTTTGTTATTCATATGGTGAGTATGTTAGTACTGCGAGATGTATCTATATGACTTGGTGGTGACGAAGAAGTCTACTGGATAATAGATGAACTATTAAGTGTTCGATTCCTATTGTGATCTGTTGTGTAGTTCCGAGTTATGGGCGCATGAAGAATATTTTCGTATCTTCTAGTTGGAAAGTTAATTGCAATACTTGTGGCGGTATGAGTTCAGACTCAGGAAGACTAAATTGGCTGTATTATGTGTATGACGGTGGGAGGTGTGCTGAAATACTAAATTGAGGCGAAGCAGGTGAGATATCTCCTGCGGAGTATTCTTAAGTGGTATGATCCTTACGTGTACTTTAGAAGATCCCATGTGTAATTTAAAGGTACGTGTTGTAATTTGAAAAATTTGGGTCGCTTAAGAGAGTGGACTCAGCTGATGTGGGGATGAATGTGAGATTTGCAGAGGATTATAGTACTAGATGATCTGTGTTTTCACAACTTGTAAATGATTTGAGTTTAATCTCATTATGGTATTGTGGCATCATTAGAGTTAAAATGTTATAAGTTGTTGAGTGTGTCTTGATATATGGCTTCGAGCCAAGTTGGGGAGATTGCTATTGATTAGCTGATTGCACGGTGATCTGCTATGTTGTTTCGGTCTGAGGCATGTTAGTGGATCAGTTCTAGTTGCAGAAATTGAGGCGAGGATGGCACGAGTAAAGCGAAACTTTGACAAAGGTTGTATGGTGCTTCGTAGATGTGTGGAAATAATAGGATGTCTTGAGCTGTTGATGATAAAGAATGCTCAGTGTATAGAGAAGGAAGATGTTTGTTTGTATTGGAACGAGATCATATCCTGCCGTGTCAGAGTGCTAATAAGGCACGAGTGGTTCTGTTCATTGAGTCAGGTAATTTGCAGTTTGAATAAGAGTGAATGACTTTCGAGAATGATTCTAATGTGTTCAAGATTTTACATGTATCAATCAGGTGTCTCAAGGTTGTGTATGTGGTCAGAGACTATGTATTCATTGGGGAATGTCGAGGCATGTGGTATTTTTATATTAATTATGGGATCCTATGTATGGGCATTTGGAAAGTAATGGCAGCGAATTCAGGTTCGCAGGAAGTTCTTCAAAGTGAAGTATTCTGGAAGGGGGTATTTCTGTGAACAGCTGAGAGAGTATTCGGTGGCCTATGGGTCTTAGACAGTATGGTCTTATGTTCAAGTCTCGTGTGGTAGGCTTGGATTGAGGCATTGTGATGCTATAGCGAGGGAGAAATTTCAAGTTGATGATGAATCAGAAAGGAAATTTGATAGATGGAATTGGGAGAAAGTTCTTGTTGAGTTTTACCGTGGTTTGGGGATGGATATATTTTCTATGGGTATGCGAAGCATGGAATGTGTAATGATTCTTCTTCTAGATGGGATTGACGGAAGGTCTTGGCTGGATGAGTTACAGTTCAGTTCTGAAAAGAAGTTCATAAAATTCCTAGGCAACGGGTCGCCTCAGGTAATCAAGGAGATGGTACTGCTAATTGGAAGTGATTTGACGAGAGTATATGTCTCGGAAGCAGGGTAATATGGTTAGACTGATGATACTATGATAGTATTGCGGTGCTTTCTTGCTAGATCGACTGCTGATATCTGAGTGTGTTTGATGGCACAGAAGAATTTTAGAATATCTTTCGAAGAACGATTGGGTACTCGAGGTGTAATATGTATTCATATTGCGGAATTTGGGATCAGGTACAGTGATTCGTGTGCTATATGGAGTTGGAAACTGGGAGTTCTCGTGTTCAGGATATGTAGTAGTTGTGGATAGTGTGTATTGGTACCGTTAGCGGCAATTAGGGTTAGGAAGCCCGAGTGGATCTTCCTTTGCTTGGTATATTAGACTCTGGATATGATATTGGGGTGTAGGCTATTGTGCTATGGGTTATGTCGGAAAATGCCACAGGTTGCGTGGCGGAGTGCATCAGATTGTGTTCTAGCAGAGTGGTTGTACTCCAAAGACCAGCGGACCGCTGGGAAAGATTGTTTTCGTGGCTGATGTCAGTGCAGAGGCTTCTACCATTGATTCAGTTCCGGTATTGAGGGACTTTTTTCGGATGCGTTCCTTGTGGTAGGGCATGTCACCGGGCGAGATTGTGGATTTCGGTATTGATTTTGTGTCGGGCACCGTATCGTACGGCTCCACCATGAGTTATAGTAGTGGAAGGAGCAGCTCCAGGCTTCTTGGTAATGAGTTTGTTAGTAAGCAGATTGGATACGTGTTTCGCTTGAGTTGGCTTGGTTGTCCCCGAATTGTATTGATGAAGGATAGGTTGATTCGATGGTTATTGAACCTGCTAGTGATCTGGGGAGATCTATGAGTTATTTTTTTCTGCGCTGTGAGGCGTAATGATTTTCAGACTGTGGGCACATATAGTGCGGTGCTATTTAGATTCATAGTGGAAGTTGAGGGGGGGGGGACCTCAGTTGTGTTCGAGTTTTGTAGCTTACAACACTATATATAGATATCATTATGCCTCAGTATTCTTACGATCGATACTCAGTATTTTGTTATAATGAGCAAATTTGGCTCTATGTGCATCTCCCTATGTGAGATA